>CM039131.1:23661412-23916609 GCA_022036555.1 Microstegium vimineum
GTTCCCAAAGACATGGGCAACGTCTCGACGCAACCAAGAAAAACAAAGCTAGCCCTCAAAAAGAGGCAGAAACGGGCTCAACACCGCTAGCAAGTCCAAGATACCAATCAAAAACTCTCAAAGCTCAGAATACCAATTGAAACACTAAGGGAAGCTCAAAGATACCAATTAAACCTCAAAAGGCTCAAGGAGCCAATCAAAACCTGACGGAGCCACCAAAGCAAGCTAGACCCTCCAGAAGAGGCAAAGGCTCGACACATCTAGCAAAAACCCCCCCTGAGCAAGATACCAATTGGAAACCTATTGAGGAGCCAAAACAAGATACCAATTTGAACACCTTAAGGCAAAAGAAGCACAAAAGCTCTAAACTGATGAAACCAAAGAGATGCACTCTATCTCCCCCTTTGAAGTAGATGGCACATCTCTCCCCCTTGACTAGTGCAAGTATGAAAATGCACTATTTTCCTTGGTTGAATATGAATGAAATGCACATTTCTCCCCTTGTTGACATATGTAGCTCATCAAAGCTCCCAAACTCAAGAACCCGCCACAAATGCCATGAAATGCAAAATGAGTGCAACAAGCTTCATACATAGAGCTAAGACAATGAATGGATGATCTAAGTGATGTGATCCTGTGAGAATAGGAAAAGCTCTTTGTGCCCAACAAAGACTCAGGTTGAGCTAAAGATCACTTTAGAAGCCAAAATAGAGAAGATTACATGTGTGAGCAAGGAATGGGTATCACCTCCTAAAGACAACTAAACATGGCAAACAAGATAGGATCTATCTCAAAGCAATCTCATGTATAGCAAGTAGGACTATCCCTAGCAAAGTTCATATAACAAGCCAATGACCCAATTGAATAAATTTTTCAAGTTTCAGAGTTTTAGAGTTTTAGGCACATTTAAGTTGTAAGCAAGGTGATGCTACTGCTTACCAACCGGGCGAAATCAAAGGACTTAACACACCGGTTTCGGTCATACACGACACCGCTCAAGTTCCACCCATATGGGTAGCAGTCTCGAACACACGGTGAAGTGCTCACAATGCAGACCCAACTCGATCTTTCCAATTCACAAAATAGAGAGCAATTTCATTTTCGATTACTTTTTAATCATGGTACTCAATGGAAGTGAATGAAACAATGAAGAGCCATAGTTACAAGCTATATACAAAACAACCAAGAAGGATCTTCAAATGCCTACACATGCTAGTGCCGTTTCAGAGGTGACATGGGGAATTAAATTCAGTTTTGAAGCTTTTCTAACTTAGCTCTATTGCATATCAAGAGATCAAAGAGAGTCTAAGTTAGGCAACACCATAGACACATAAAGCACCTCAAACAGAGCATAGATTCATTATATCGGCTATATGTATGAAGCTTAAAATGAACTATGTCACAAATGCAAATGAGATGCAAGATGCAATGACACCAATTAACAACTAAACACACCAAAAGAAGGAAAAATAAAAATAAAATAAGAACCAAAAAGAACTATGAAACACAAAGAGCTTCCCTCAACTAAAAAGGGAAGCAAACACCAAACTCGCCCCGAAGGCGCGAAAACGCAGCTTGATCCAAAGGTTTTGTGAGATTATCCGCAAGCTGGTTTTGGGTCTCGACATGTCAGAGGTCAATGTCGCCCTTCTCATAGTGATCATGCAAAAAGTGAAAGCGGACCTCAATATGCTTGGTCTTAGAGTGAAGCACATGATTTTTGGCCACACTAATTGCACTCGTGCTATCGCAAAGCAGAGGCACCTTAGTAAGAACAAGACCAAAGTCTTTCAAAGTGGCAATCATCCAAATCAACTAAGAGCAACAGCTAGCCGTGACAACGTACTCAGCTTCGCATGTTGACTGTGCCATGTCCGGCCGAGTCGTTGTCAAGTACAGAAGCAACCCGATCATGCTTTGGTACTCCGTCTGATCCACCGTCTCTCCTTCCTCGTCCGCATCCAAAGCAGTCGTGGTAGACATGGGTGTCGAAAGAGTCTCTGCCTCACCCATGTCGATCTTCTTCAAGATATCCTTCGTGTACTTGCCTTGGTGCACAAACGTTCCTTCCCGGGTTTGCTTGATTTGCAACCCGAGAAAGAAAGTCAACTCTCCCATCATGCTCATCTCAAATTCCTTGCTCATAAGATCTGCAAACTTGGCAACAAGAGCATGAGAAGAACTACCAAAGATGATATCATCCACGTATATTTGGACAAGGAGAGTGTCTTTGCCTTGCTTGAGGAGAAACAACATCTTATCTACCGATCACATTTTAAAACCCTTAGCAAGCAAAAAGGTTTTTAGCATATCATACCATGCTCTAGGTGCTTGTTTCAAACCATACAAAGATTTGTGAAGATTAAAAACATGGTTTGGAAACTTGGGATTTTCGAAACCGGGAGGTTGTTTAACATAAACTTCCTCTTCTATGTAGCCGTTTAAGAAAACACTTTTAACGTCCATTTGAAAAAGTTTAAAACCCTTGGAAGCCGCAAAAGCTAGAAGGATTCTAATGGCTTCTAAACGAGCTACGGGAGCAAAGGTTTCCTCATAGTCTATCCCCTCCTTTTGACAAAAGCCTTGAGCTACCAACCTAGCCTTGTTGCGCACTACCACCCCATCTTCACTTTGTTTATTTTTGAAAACCCATTTGGTACCTATGGGGTGGCAAATAGGTGGTGGAGGAACTAAGACCCAAACGCAGTTTCGCTCAAAGTTTTCTAACTCCTCATGCATGGAATTAACCCAATCCTGATCCATCAAAGCGTGTCCAACATCCCGGGGCTAGACCGTGTGACTCGTAGGTCAATGTAGCCGATGATGTTCTCCGGCGGGTGCTGCCACTGGATGTGGCGGGGAGCCTGCCTGGACGAAGTGGCCTCCACCTCGACATTAGCTGGAGCTCCCTCAGGTGCAACGGGCACTGACTAAGGAAGCTGCTGGAATGGCCCCCATGTAGAGGAAGTTGTCGGATCGGGACCGTGAGCTGAAGTGGACGTCGCAGGGTCAACGGGGGCAGCCAGTGGAGTTGGCTCGAGATCACCCCAATTGGCATCATCCTGCGCCTCCTCCACAAAGATGCTAGTGTTCACCTCATCATCACCTGCAAGCTCAAAAGCTGTGGAAACACAGGGCATAGTCTCATCGAAGGTAATCTCACAAGTCTCCATCACTCGGTTAGTCTCAAGGTTAAGTGCACGATAAGCACGAGAGTGAGTAGAATAACCAAGAAAGATACTGTCAGAAGACCATGATTCAAATTTATCCAACTTACCGCCCTTTTTGAGGATGAAGCACATGCACCCAAACACCCGTAGGTGACTTACCTTGGGTGGTCTCCCAAATCGCAACTCATAAGAAGTCTTCTTCTTGAAAGCTCGGAGAAAAATGCGATTGGAAACATAGCAAGCAGAACTGAGTGCTTCGGCCCAATACCGCCTAGGAGTCCTATGCTCATCGAGCATCGTCCTAGCCATCTCAACAAGGGTCTAATTCTTGCGCTCAACAACACCATTCTGCATGGGAGTGTGAGGTGAGGAAAACTGGTGATCGAGACCCAAAGAAGAGCAAAGAGTTGCAAAGTGAGCATTCTTCAATTCTGTGCCATTGTCACTGCGGATAGCTCTCATGGCATTCTTAGGTAGCTCATTTTGCAATCTCAAAATCAGATCTTGAACAGGTGGAAAAGCCTCATCCTTACTATCCAAAAAGAACACCCAAGAGTACCTCGAGTAGTCATCAACGACTACAACAACATACCACTTCCCTCCTTCTGACCTAACCCGAGTTGGACCAACTGTGTCCATGTGTAAGAGCTCGCCGGGTTGTGAGGTCATAATTTGAGTTACGGGAGGATGGGAAGCAGCAACCATCTTGCCATTCCTGCAAGGATGGCAAACCAAATCCTTCTTGAACTTTAGCTTTGGCAATCCTTGGATATGGTACATTGAGCTTTGGCAAGCAAGTCAAAACTCAAATGTCCCAATGTCCTATGCCACTTCCAAAGCTCGGAAGAAGAACCGGCAAGAAAACAACGAGAAGGTCCGGAAGAGATAGAAAAATCCACATGAAAAACCTTCGCGAAGGGCAAAATCCGGCAAACAAGATCACCCCGAGAGTCCAAAATCTGAGAAAGATTAGTCTTAAAACTCACTTCAAAACTGTCATCAAGGAGTTGCGAAACCGAGAGAAGGTTAAAATGCAAATTCGCAACCAAAGCAACATCCTTGAGGACAAAAGACGAATTGACTCGGATGGACCCCCGTGAGACAACCTTACCTTTACTCTTGTCCCCATACGTGATGGACTTGGTGTGGCGCACGGGGTCGAGGCTGGAGAACCACTTGGCACTTCCGGTCATATAGCGTGAACATCGAGAATCCACAAGCCAAGTCTCCTCCAGTCCTCCTTCCTACATCAATAAAAAGACATAGGGTGAGCAAATGAACCAACACTGGGGTTAGTAAACTGTGAAGGATACTAGTGTTGTCCCACTTTCCCAAAGAATGGGTTAGGAGAAAAACCAAAGTTCTCTTGCCCCATGGGGGGATAGCGATCGCCACGATAGGGAAAACGTGGTCCGCTAGAGAAGGGTGGAGTAAAGCCACCGCCACGAGGCCCGTAGTCGTATGGGTCACGACTGGTACCCCACCAGGCACGACCACCGCCTGGTCTCTCCTCCTAAGGCCTAGAACCTTGAGGCATTGTACCTCTAGGCCTAGAAGTGCGCCTCTAAACTTCTGGTTTACGCACCCCAACTCGTGGGTGGTACATGTCTCGGTTGTTCGACTAAACCTGCCTCCAATCATCTCTCTTCCTCCTAAAGCAAAACTCAGCCAACTGCCCATCCCGCTCATAATACTCACAATGGTACCTCACCAAACTCTTGGTAGGCACTCTCTTGTTGGGTTGGGTGGCTCTAGCTTTCTTAGGAAGGGGATCACTGGAGATGTCTGACAGTGGGTTGCGAAGATGGTTCGGTTTTGCAATCAACACTTGCTTCTGTGGAGTGGTTTTGGGTGGCTCTTCAAACACACCATCTCTCACAGGAAACTTAGAGGGGTTGGTAGGCTTAGGTGGAGTGATCTTGGTAAGCTTGGGAGTTGTGGTGGGTTTCTTATTCTCTCTCAAACCATTGCACTCACCGATCTTACTGAACATGCTATCGTCCTTCCAACCTATAGCAAAGCCTACTCCCATGCTGCCAGCCCTTTTGCATTGGCTAAGCATCATCCCCAACTACGGCTCTCGGCAAGACACCTAGCTCAAGATGGACCGAAGGTATGTGTTTTCTTCCTCGGTACGCATCTTGTCGTGTCTGCACGATGCGATCTCAAGCTCCAAAGCGTCAAAGCAATCCGACTCTCTAGTGCTATCTGAGCTGACCTTCTCTAGCACAACAATCCTAGCATCTCTTTGTGCCAGCTCAGAACGCAAGCCTAAGCAAGACTTGCACGCACCAAGTAGGCTAGGCCTAGCCTTCAGCTCACTGACCTCCTCAAGTAGAGTGCCATACTTGTCCTGGAGAGTGACAAGACTAGACATGTGAATGGCGCAAGCATCACACTCTACCTCCTTGGTAACCACCACCGACGCCTTAGCAAAATCTAGCTCATGAAGCGCACTAAGGTACTTCGCCTTAAAATCGTTCCTCTCACAAGCGGCACGCTTGAGCAAACCATCCTGACTCATCAAGGTGTCATTTAGAGACTCAAGCTCGAGAGAGAGGGATTCGATGGTGGGTGATACCTCGGGTGTGTCAGAGTCATAGTCGTAGTCGGGGCCATCCTTGCGCTTGCCGACCTTGCCTTCTTCAATCTTCATGGTGCAAAAGACACCGTACTTGGCGTCGGCGTGGAAGCATAGGTCGTTGAGCTTGTCCTCAACCTTTCCCTTTGACTCATCATCGCTTGAAGAAGCACCTCTGTCGGAGGAGGCATCGATGTCGCTGAGGGAGGCGAGGAAGGCTCGGTGCTTGGCCTTCAACTTATCGATCACCTTCTTGGAGGGCCTTCGGTGGTAGCCGTCCTTGGGTTTGTGCTTGTCCTCGAAGTGGTGCTCGCACTTGTCCTTGCGCTTGGTGAAGTCACCCACAACTTTCTTGAGGCAGTTTGAGATGAAGTGATCCTCATCACCGCAATGGTAGCACCCCTTGGCCGAGCCACCACACCGATGGTTCAAACGGTTGTTGTGAAACCGTGAGAACTTGGTGATGACCAAAGCCAGCTCATCATCTCCATGAGGCTCCACTTGATCCTCTGTCACAGGAATCAAAGACAAAGCAAACAAAGAGTGTGAATGGTCAGAGGAGGAAGAAGACGTACCGCCGGGGGCCAGAAACCAACGCCATAGATAGTTTCGACGGGTTTTCATGCTTGGCCCGGGTCTGGTAGTCAATCTCCGAGGACTTGAGGTTGTTGAACAGCTCGTCCACGGTTAGGGCATCATACCCCGGTGACTCCTGAATGGCAACCACCTTCATCTCCCATACCTTCCGATCAAGAGCATGCAAAAGCTTGATAGTCATCTCATGATCATCATAAGGCAAGTTGGCTCGATTAGCACGCATCTTGTTGATGCTAGAATGGAAGCGAGTGAACATCCCGTCAACAGATTCGCCGCCCAACTGAGCAAAGTTCTCATACTCTCTACGGTACGTGTTGAAGAGTCTTGACTTGATCTGAGGGTTGCCCTCATGATATCGCACAAGTGTTTGCCAGATCCCCCGTGCCGTAGTGAGACTCGAAACTCGCTCAAACTCATGAAGATACAAACTTGAGAAGAGGATGCTATGGGCTCTTGCGTTTGACACATGTTGCGTGATTTGCAGCTCATTAATCCGAGCGCCAAGAACCACGTAGTCAGCACTCTCACAAATCTCCTAACACTTTGTATCAAGCCCTTCGAGGTAAGCGGACATGTGCACCTTCCAATAGGCGAAGTTTGTTCCATCGAAGAACGGAGGTTTGCCAGCACCTCGCTCCATGTCGCCTTCACGGATCAAGAACCGTGTAAGTTGGAATGATCCTTAACCGGGATTCAGACGAAATCGGAGAAATGAAAGCCCACCGGAAGTGGAGAGAAACTCATCGGAAACCCCAAAACATAGGTTCTCGACCCCTAGGGAAAAGAGGCAAAAACCTAGGCAGAACAAAGCAGAACAACAACCAACAAAGAGCTCCGGACCAGTTGGGACAGAGGCACCAGGCTATAGCGAGTAGTCCGGAGCTAAGGTCTGACGCCTTCACCCGCCGAGAAAAACCAACACAGGGAGCACCTGACCTCCGGACAACCTGCTCCGGACCAGTCCGACGCCACCTCCGGACCAAGGAAAGTGGTCCGGTGCTTACTCCTACCCACTGTTGAAACGGAGCAGTGAGCACCCTACCTCCAGACCCGACCACCGGACTACCCCGTCGTACTAAGGAGAGAGGTCCGACGCGTGGTTGCTTTTCTCAACAGAGTCACTAGACCATTCACCTATGGTCCGGAGCTCAAAAGTTGAGAGGTCCGGAGGGTGGTCCGACGCCCCCTACTGCTTGACACAAGAGAAGTCAAGAGGACTGGACCACTTGCTATGGTCCGGAGCTTAGGGGTAAGTGGACCGACGCTCACAAGTAGAAAAACTGTTCTTCACGAAAAACGGATTTATCTCCACAAATCTTCCCAAAACTCAATCGAATGATCACCAACGGCAACCAAACTTTGTAGGCATGATCCTAGTGCAGTTGGGGAGCTATCCCAAAAAATCATCGCTCAATTTGGAGAGGATAAAAGGGAACACTCGGATTTAGGGGAGAAGAGAGCAAAATGAAGAACGCCACAAAGAAATCGCCCGATCTACGCACTCGTGAGGTTTGAGGAGAATTCCTTCAGTGCAAAGATGCTCCTCATGATTACGAACAGCTTGGTTCAAACGGATTTGCAAAAGCTACTCCCTACAAAGAGAAATCATCTCTGGAAAAAGAGAGGGCAAAAGCAAAACGCGAAGAACACAAGAAAAACAGAGACGCAATCACGAAATCAAAGCCACCATGGCTTAAGAGGTTACGGCCTCCGATTCCTCGCAACAAACTAAAGTTCTTACAGAGGTTGGTGAAATCAACCTAGGGATCTCATGAACTAGAGAGAGGGTAGAGAGAGAGAGAGTTGGGGCAAATGATTAGGGTTCAAGAGATGGGATGAGGATAACCCTTCATCCCCTATTTAACAGGGCTTTGGCTATTTCCCAAAGACCCCCTAGATACAAGACCGAATTACCTAGGCCTAAGACACGGTAACCCAAGTCGATAAATCTCAGCCACTCATTTGAATGGACAGCCCCGCTTCCTGCCGGGAGTTGTCATCGCCTTGACGCAACCTCTAGGATTCCGCCACGTGCCATCCTCGCTTCCTCGGAAGCTCCGCCCGGGTTTTGAGGCCCAAACCCGCGAAACCCGCCACCGGTAGCTTTGGGCTCAACTACCGAACCCCGAGTTTTGAGGCCCAAACTCGGAAACCGTCCTCGGATGGTTTTGAGGCCCAAACCACCAAACCGCTCGACTCGAGCCACCTTGTCCTCGCCCGGTCGGACTCCGAGTCCCATGAGCGTCTGCTCGACCCGCTCGTCCGTCGTCTTGACTCGGTCGACTCGGTCTACCCCCATGTCTTCTCGCACTCGCCGGTGCCAAGTACTAGTGACTACAGCTAGTCCGCCGGCGCCCATGGTCCCTCAGTCTGAGCCCTGGTTCTGCCCTTCACCGCTCTCAGTCCATCAGCACGGAAAGCCTCTACTCGACCTTCTCCATGCCATTGACCACTGTCACTAGGCATAGCACCTGCACACCACAAGCCGATAGAGAGACACACATTTTCTTTCGCAAGAGGTTAGTTCAAGCCACTCAAACTGAACCGCTCAAGTGTTGGGCAATCACTCATCACAAAACTGAACTATATGGGTACTTATCCACCATGTGTTCGCACAAATGCAAGTCCTGATAAGCTTGACAACAAACATTGTGGGGGTTTAGATTCATCCTTTCATCCTAGAGGTGATGAACAATGGAAGTGATTCAACTAGCTTAGAAAAAAGGTCTTCTCTCATACTTGGATTGTGTGTGGGGGGTGGTTTCTTTTCATGCAGTATCTAATAACAGTCTATTCTCCTTGTGAGACATTTTCATGCAGTATCTAATAACAGATTATTCTCCTGTGCTCTAGGAAACTGATGTCAGCAGCAAGCGTGGTCGACCATCGAAGAAGAAAGCCAAGATGCCTCCAGGTGGAACCAAAAGAGTGAGGGCAACTCGATCCAGTGAGAAGACAACTCTTGGTGTTTTCACAAGGTCTAGGAAAAAGAGTGAGGGCCTCCAGGATGAAGAACATTTGAATCTGCCACCAGACCTCCCACCCTCTATGCCACAAGAACAAGTCTCTATGGAACCAGACCACCCATCCTCTATGGCACAAGACCAAGACTCTATGGAAGCAGACCACCCACCCTCTATGGCACAAGACCAAGCCCAAGAAGAACATCCCCAAAGTCCTCATATGGACTTTTCAGTTTTTGATGAACCAATCGATGGAATTGAAGCTAAGGACAGTGAAGAGTTAGTTCCTGAAGGGAAGTAACATTTCCTGAATCCTACTTGATAATGTTAATGTCATCTGAGACTGTAGCTTTTGTTGGACAACATGGTAATGTGTATACTTGTCTTGTAGGTCGACAACGTGCTCCAAGAAAACCAAGATGGCCAACAAAAGGCACACTGCTGGACAATTTGACAAAAGCATTGGGTAGAAGGTTCCCAATTCAAATTGCTCCAGGGAAGAAAAGGCCTGACAAGCCTTTACAAGCTGCTAAGCTAGCATCAGAGGCTGGCATTGTCATTAGGTCCAGCGTACCTACCCTACTCCACTGGAAAGAATACAAGAAGGATGAAGACAATCATGTGAACGAATTCATGGGTCAGTTAGCAGTAAGTATTTTTCTTTTGCCCATGGCAATTAGTTTTCATAATAAGTTTAACAATTTGGGATCTATAATAAGTTTAACTTTGCGTGTTTGATAAGGGTCGTAGAGGGTGGCTCGAGCCCAGCAACTGCAGCGGCCCGTGTTTGGTTCTCTTGCTTTTAATTGTTGGTTTTGATTTATTGATTTGGTGTAAACTATGGGATCAAAACTGGCCTATGATTCAAGGTTATTAAAGATATAAGTTGACTACGATAAAATATGCTGTTTTTCTTGCTATTTTCAGGATTGCCATCAAATCCATCCGAACCATCCTTTCTCTTGCAACTCCTTTAGGCTGCTGGTAGAGAATGCATGGATTTGATGACAGTCCTGAAAACAGCAAGAAATATTCCGTTTGGAGTTAACTCATACCTGTGTAGCCAGCAATGACTAACGTTTATTGAATTTAAGCATCTAATTGTATTGTTGAGGCCTAGCTATTTTAAATCTAGCCTGTTATGTCCTTGGACCCGTTTCTATGTTGCTGATATAGCTTGATCTTTTGCCATGAAACTAAGCCATACAGTGGTAGCACCATAGATGAACTATGGTACTGCAGTTGTATGGCTGTGTTGCATGGACAAAGATGAACTGTTACCATGTGTTAATGGTAATCTTATTTATGAACTCTTTGTATGGCCAATTTTTTTCAATTTTTTATGACTCTTATGCACTCTTATTTATGAATTCTTTGTATGGCTGTGTTGCAGGGACAAAGCTTGTACGCATCCTTTCAGTAGCAAGACCATCATATACCTCCTGATATGTGATGGTAACAGGCCTATGATGCAAACTTATTGAAAATATGAGGTGGCTACAATCAAATATGTGTTTTTCTTGCTGTTTTTAGGACTGTCATCAAATCCATCCGAACCATTCATTCTCTTGCAACTCCTTTATGCTAGTGCTAGAGAATGGATGGACAGATGGATTCCATGGTTGTCTTGTATATGGATTGGTATTTGTGTTGAGTTCATTTGGGGTTAATTCATACCTGTGTAGCCACCAATGACTAACTTTTATTGAATTTAGGCACCAAATTCTATAGCTCAGGCCTACCTATTTTCAATCTAGCTTGTGATGTCCTTGTACCCATTTCAGTTTTGCTCATACAGTTTGATCTTTCTACGAACACATGGTGGGTAAGTACCCATGTAGTTCAGTTTTGTGATGAGTGACTCCCAACACTTGAGTGGTTCAGTTTGAGTGGCTTGATTCTAACCCTTTGCGAAAGCAAATGTGTGTCTGTCTATCGGCTTGTGTTGTGCAGGTGCTATGCCTAGTGATAGTGGTCAATGGCGTGGAGAAGGTCGAGTAGAGGTTTGCCGTGCCGATGAATTGAGAGCGGTGAAGGGCGGAAGCGGGGCTCGGACTAAGGGACCATGGGCGCCGGCGGACTAGCTATGGTGGCTACTGCTTGGCACCGGCGAGTGCGAGAAGACATGGAGGTAGACCGAGTCAAGACGGTGGACGAGCGGGTCGAGCGGAGGCTCATGTGACTCGGAGTCCGACCGGGCGAAGACAAGGTGGCTTGAGTCGAGCAGTTTGGTGGTTTGGACCTCAAAACCATCTGAGGATGGCTTCCGAGTTTGAGCCTCAAAACTCGGGGTTCGGTAGTTGAGCCCAAAACTACCGGTGGCGGGTTTCGTAGGTTTGGCCCTCAAAACCCGGGCGGAGCTTTCATGGAAGCGGGGATGGCACGTGGCGGAATCCTGGAGGTTGTGTCTAGGCGACGACAACTCCTGGCAGGAAGCGGGGCCATCCATTCAAATCGAAGAAGATATTTTCCGGAGCTTGGACTGCAATGCTTAGGCTAGGTAGTTCACTCATCTATCTAGGGGATCTTTGGGAAATAGCCAAAGCCCTGTTAAATAGGGGATGAAGGGTTATCTTCTCCCCATCTCTTGCACTTCCTCTTCCACCTCCCACCTCCTAGGTTTTCCCCACCTCTAGGCTTCTTGCTTGAGATCCATGGAGTCTCCCATGTAAACTGAGATTTTGGTAAGGAAAGGAGGCAGTAACCTCCTTGTCTCCTCCGGGAGTCGGTTGCGAATCCGCTTGTGTTTGCATTCGTCGTTTTGGTGTTTTTGCTCTTGCAATCCCAACCTCAGATCTCCATCCTTGCTGCATGTTTTGGAATCCCATTTGAATAGAAAGTTGCTGCTGCCCCTTGTGTTCAAATCTACCGAAAGATTCAGTTTGGAATGGGGTGAGCAAGGAGATCGGTGTGTTTGCGTTTCGGTTCATGTTCCTCTCCATTTTTCTCGTTCATCTTTGATTCACGGACTTGTGAGGGAAGGATGGACTAGATCCTCCAAGAGTAGAGTCACATCTACCTCAGAAACCTCCCCACAAAGTTTGGATTCAATCGGAGTTGAAACGAACAAGTTCCGGCGTTTTTCATGAGATCCACGCAGTTTTCGGGGGCGTCAGACGCTGCCAACGGACGCTGGAATCCACCCAACGGACGCTGCCCACTCCCTAGCCGAGCGTCCGTCGCCCAGGGCTATTTCGGGCTGTTTTCTGGGTGCGACGGACGCTGGCGTCGGACTCTGCATCGGAGCGTCCGTCGCCCCGTCGGAGCGTCCGTCGCCGCTTTTCAGCAACGTCCGTCGCCCATTGTTTTGGCCATTTCTCTCTCGTACGGACTCTGAATCAAGTTCCGTTTGTTGCGTTGGATTTGTATTCATATAAGGAACCTGATTAGGTACTTTGGAGACCAGTTCTCATAAGTATTTTTGGGTGTGCTCTTGCCTCTTCTCTCTAGGGGTTGAGAGTACAGCTCTCGGTGTATTAGTTTCGAGTTTGTGGCTTTGATCGTTCTCCATCTTCTCCGACCGCTCCGCTGCACCTTTAGGGGTCTTCCTAAGGTGTCCACCTACTTGTTAGGTCGTGTGCGAGTCGGTTCTTCCGAGATCAAGTTTTGGCTGTGATTTTGGGACAAGGGCCAAGTCTTTGAGTTGAATTTTATTTGGATCCCATTCACCCCCCCTCTGGTCGCCGTTATCGGTACATCAATTGGTATCAAAGCCGGTTAAGGATCAATCCACCTTACACGGTTCTTGATCTGCGTAGGCGACATGGAGCGAGGTGCTAGTAAACCTCCCTACTTTGATGGAACTAACTTTGCCTATTGGAAGGTGCGCATGTCGGCTTACCTCCAAGGGCTTGACACAAAGTTTTGGGAGATTTGTGAGAATGAGAACTACATGGTTCTTGAGGCTCAAATCACCGATGCCTAGGTTACGAAGCATGCGTCAAACGCAAGAGCCTGTAGCATTCTCTTCTCTTGTCTGTCTCTTCCAGAATTTGAGCGGGTTTCGAGTCTCACTACGGCACGGGAGGTCTGGCAAACACTCTTGAGATATGATGAGGGAAACCCTCAGATCAAGTCCAGACTCTTTGACACGTACCTTAGAGAGTACGAGAACTTTGTTCAGTTGGCTGGCGAATCTGTTGATGGGATGTTCACTCGCTTCCAATCTATCGTCAACAAGATGTGTGCTAATCGAGCCAACTTGCCTTATGATGATCATGAGATGGCTATCAAGCTTTTGCATGCTCTTGATCGGAAGGTGTGGGAGATGAAGGTGGCTTCCATTTAGGATTCACCGGGCTATGATGCCCTGACCATGGACGAGCTGTTCAGCAAGCTCAAGTCATCGGAGATTGACTACCAGACCCAGGCCAAGCTCGAAAACCAGTCGAAACCATCTATGGCGTTGGTTTCTGGCCCCGGCGGTACATCTTCCTCCTCCTCTGACCCTTCACACTCTTTGTTCGCTTTGTCTTTGATTTCTGTGATAGAGGATCAACTGGAGGCTCTTGGAGATTATGAGCTGGCTTTGGTCATCACCAAGTTCTCACGGTTTCACAACAACCGTTTGGACAGTCGGCGTGGTCGCTCGGCCAAGGGGTGCTACCGTTGCGGTGATGAGGATCACTTCATCGCAAATTGCCCCAAGAAAGCTGCGGGTGACTTCACCAAGCGCAAGGACAAGTGCGAGCACCACTTCGAGGACAAGCACAAGCCCAAGGGTGGCTACCACCAAAGGTCCTCCAAGAAGGTGATCGACAAGGTGAAGGCCAAGCACCGAGCCTTCCTCGCCTCCCTCAGCGACATCGATGCCTCCTTCGACGGAGGTGCTGCTTCAAGCGATGATGAGTCGAAGGGAAAGGTTGAGGACAAGCTCAACGACCTATGCTTATATGCCGATGCCAAGCACGGTGGCTTTTTCACCATGGCGATTGAAGAAGGCAAGGTCGGCAAGCGCAAGGATGGCCCCGACTACGACTACGACTCCGACACACCCGAGGTACCACCCACCATCGCATCCCTCTCTCTCGAGATTGAGTCTTTGAACTACACATTGATGAGTCAGGATGCTTTGCTCAAGTGTGCCGCGTGCGAGAGGAACGATTTCAAGGCTAAGTATCTTAGCATGTTGCATGAGCTAGAGTTTGCTAAGGCGTCAGTGGTGGTTACCGAGGAGGTAGAGTGTGATGCTTGTGCCATCCACATGTCTAGTCTTGTCACTCTCTAGGACAAGTATTGCACTCTACTTGAGGAGGTCAGTGAGCTGAAGGCTAGGCCTAGCTTACTTGGTGCGTGCAAGTCTTGCTTAGGCTTGCGTTCTGAGCTGGCACAGAGAGATGCTAGGATGGCTATGCTAGAGAAGGTCCGCTCAGATAGCACTAGATAGTCGGATCGCTTTGAGGCTTTGGAGCTTGAGATCGCGTCGTGCAGACATGACAAGATGCGTACTGAGGAAGAAGACACATACCTTCGGTCCATCTTGAGCTGGGTGTCTTGCCGAGAGCCGCAGTTGGGGATGATGCTTAGCCAATGCAAAAGGGCAGGCAACACGGGAGTAGGCTTTGCTATAGGTGGGAAGGACGATAGCATGTTCGGTAAGATCGGTGAGTGCAGTGAGTTGAGCGAGAATGAGAAACCCACCACAACTCCCAAGCTTACCAAGATCACTCCACCTAAGCCTACCAACCCTTCTGAGTTTCCTGTGGGAGATGGTGTGTTTGAAGAGCCACCCAAAACCACTCCACAGAAGCAAGTGTGGATTGCAAAACCGAACCATCTTCGCAACCCACTTGACACACTGCCAGACATCTCTAGTGATCCCCTTCCTAAGAAAGCTAGAGCCACTCAACCCAACAAGAGAGTGCCTACCAAGAGTGCAGTGAGGTACCATTGTGAGTATTGTGAGCGGGATGGGCATTTGGCTGAGTTTTGCTATAGGAGGAAGAGAGATGATCGGAGGCAGTTTGAGTTGAACAACCGGGACATGTACCACCCACCAGTTGGGGCACGTGGACCGGAAGTTCAGAGGCGCACTACTAGGCCTAGAGGTACAATGCCTCAAGGTGCTAGGCCTCAGGAGGTGAGACCACGTGGTGGTCGTGCCCGGCGGGGTACCGATCGTGACCCATATGACTACGGGCCTCGTGGCAGTGGCTTTACTCCTCCCTTCCTTAACGGACCATGTTTTCCCTATCGTGGTCATCTCTATCCTCCCATGGGATAGGAGATGTTTGGTTTTTCTCCAAACCCATTCTTTGTGCAAAATGGGACAACACCGGTATCCTTCACAGTTTACTAACCCCAGTGTTGCGCTGTTTTCTCACCTTATGTCTTTTTATTGATGTAGGAAGGAGGACTTGAGGAGACATGTCTTGTGGATTCCGGATGCTCACGCCATATGACCAGAAGTGCCAAGTGGTTCTCCAGCCTCGACCCCATGCACCACACCGAGTATATAACATTCGGGGACAAGAGTAAATGTAAGGTTGTCTCCGGAGGGTCGATCCGAGTAAATGCATAGGAGATTGGGACATTTTACTTTTGACTTGCTTGCAAGGCTTAGCTCAATGGACCTTATCCAAGGATTGCCAAAGCTAAAGTTTGAGAAGGATTTGGTTTGCCATCCTTGCAGGCATGGCAAGATGGTTGCCGCTTCCCATCCTCCTGTGACTGAGGTCATGACCACTCGATCCGGCGAGCTCTTACACATGGACACAGTTGGTCCAGCTCGGGTCAGGTCGGAGGGAGGGAAGTGGTATGTGGTTGTAGTCGTTGATGACTATTCAAGATACTCTTGGGTGTTCTTTTTGGAGAGTAAGGATGAGGCTTTTCCACTTGTTCGAGATCTTATTTTGAGATTGCAAAATGAATTACCTAAGAATGCCATGAGAGCTATCCGCAGTGACAATCGCACAAAATTCAAGAATGCTCACTTTGCAACTCTTTGCTCTTCTTTGGGTCTCGATCAATAGTTTTCCTCACCTCACACTCCCCAGCAGAACGATGTTGTTGAGCGCAAGAATCGGACCGTTGTTGAGATGGCCAGGACGATGCTCGATGAGCATAGGACTCCTAGGCGGTATTGGGCCAAAGCACTCAGTTCTGCTTTCTATGTCTCCAATCGCATTTTCCTCCGAGCTTTCAAGAAGAAGACTTCTTATGAGTTGCGATTTGGGAGACCACCCAAGGTAAGTCACCTACGGGTGTTTGGGTGCAGGTGCTTCATTCTCCAAAAGGGCGGTAAGTTGGATAAATTTGAATCACAGTCTTCTGACGGTATCTTTCTTGGTTATTCTACTCACTCTCGTGCTTATCGTGCACTTAACCTTGAGACTAACTGAGTGATGGAGACTTGTGAGATTACCTTCGATGAGACTATGCCTTGTATTTCCACTGCTTTTGAGCTTGCAGGTGATGATGAGGTGAACACTAGCATCTTTGTGGAGGAAGAGTAGGACGACGCCGACTGGGGTGATCCCGAGCCAACTCCACTGGCTACCCCCGTAGACCCTACGACGTCCACTTCGGCTCACGGCCCCGACCTGACTACTTTCTCTACATGGGGGTCGTTCGAGCAGCTTCCTCAGTCTGTGCCCGTTGCACCTGAGGGAGCTCCAGCTCAGTTGAAGGGGAGACCACATCGTCCAGGCAGGCTCCCCGCCACATCTAGCGGTAGCACCCGCCGGAGAACATCATCGGCGACATTGACCGTCGAGTCATGCGGTCCAGGTCCTATCTCTCTCACTTTGCTCATTCAGCTTTTGTCACGTCTTTTGAGCTCCGAGATGTTGGACACGCTTTGATGGATCCGGATTGGGTTAATGCCATGCATGAGGAGTTAGAAAACTTTGAACGAAAACATGTTTGGGTCTTAGTTCCTTCACCACCTAGTTGCCACCCCATAGGTACCAAATGGGTTTTCAAAAACAAACAAAGTGAGGATGGGGTGGTTGTGCGCAACAAGGCTAGGTTGGTAGCTCAAGGCTTTTGTCAAAATGAGGGAATAGACTATGAGGAAACCTTTGCTCCCGTAGCTCGTTTAGAAGTCATTAGAATCCTTCTAGCTTTTGTGGCTTCTAAGGGTTTTAAACTTTTTCAAATGGACGTTAAAAGTGCTTTCTTAAACGGCTACATAGAGGAGGAAGTTTATGTTAAACAACCTCCCAGTTTAAAAAATCCCAAGTTTCCAAACCATGTTTTTAAACTTGACAAAGCTTTGTATGGTTTGAAACAAGCACCTAGAGCATGGTATGATAGGCTAAAAACTTTTTTGCTTGCTAAGGGTTTTGAAATGGGATCGGTAGATAAGACGTTGTTTCTCCTCAAGCAAGGCAAAGATACTCTCCTTGTCCAAATATACGTGGATGATATCATCGTTGGTGGTTCTTCTCATGCTCTTGTTGCCAAGTTTGCAGATATTATGAGCAGGGAATTTGAGATGAGCATGATGGGAGAGTTGACTTTCTTTCTCGGGTTGCAAATCAAGCAAACCCGGGAAGGGACGTTTGTGCACCAAGGCAAGTACACAAAGGATATCTTGAAGAAGTTTGACATGGGCGAGGCAAATTCCCTCTCGACGCCTATGGCAACTACGACTGCCTTGGATGCGGACGAGAAAGGAGAGGTGGTGGATCAGACGGAGTACAGAAGCATGATCGGGTCGCTTTTGTACTTGACAGCGACTCGGCTGGACATTCAGTTCGCCGTCTCCTTGTGTGCACGTTTTAGGCGTCCCCACGGACTTCGCACAAGCAAGCGGTGAAACGCATCATGGGGTACTTGCGATTCACTCCCGAATTTGGTCTTTGGTTCTCCACCTCTTCCTCTCTTGTGCTTTGTGGTTATTCTGATGCCAACTTTGCCGGGTGCCGTCTTGATCGAAATTCCACTTCTGGGACTTGCCAGTTTCTCGGTTCTTCTTTGGTGTCTTGGTCTTCTCGCAAACAGTCTAGCGTGGCATAGTCGACGTGCAAAGCTGAGTACGTTGCCGCGGCCAGCAGTTGCTCGCAGTTGATTTGGGTGATTGCCACTTTGAAAGATTTTGGTCTTGTGCTTACTAAGGTGCCTCTGCTTTGCGATAGCACGAGTGTAATTAGTGTGGCCAAAAATCCCGTGCTTCACTCTAAGACCAAGCACATTGAGGTCCGCTTTCACTTCTTGCGTGACCACTACGAGAAGGGCAACATTGACCTCCGGCATGTCGAGACCCAAAACCAGCTTGTGGATATTCTCACAAAACCTTTGGATCAAGCTGCGTTTTCTCGCCTTCGGGGCGATTTGGGTGTTTGCTTCCCTTTTTAGTTGAGGGAAGCCCTTTGTGTATCATAGTTTCTTTTTGGTTCTTTTTGTCTTGACTTTCTTTCTTTTGGTTTTTTTAGTTATTTTTTGGTGTTAGTTTGCTTTTTGCATCTCATTTGCTTTTGTGACATAGTTCATTTTAAGATTCATACCTATAGCCGATATAATGAATCTATGCTCTGTTTGAGGTGCTTTATGTGTTTATGGTGTTGCCTAACTTAGACTCTCTTTGATCTCTTGATATGCAATAGGGCTAAGTTAGAAAAGCTTTAAAACTGATTTTAATTCCCCATGTCACCTCTGAAATGGCACTAGCATGTGTAGGCTTTTGAAGATCCTTCTTGGCTACCTTGTATATAGCTTGTAACTATGGCTCTTCATTGCTTCATTCACTACCTTTGAGCATCATGATTATTATATAAAATGAAATTGCTCTCTGTTTTGTGAATTGGAAAGATCGAGTTGGGTCTGCATTGTGAGCACTTCACCGTGTGTTCGAGACTGCTTCCCGTATGGGTTGATACTTGAGCGATGGCGTGTATGACCAAAACCGGTGTGTCAAGTCCTTTGCCTTTGCCCGGTTGGTAAGCAGTGGCATCACTTTGCTTACAACCACTCGCATACAACTTGTAATGTGCCTAAAACTGAAATTGGCTGCAAAACTCTGAAATTTGAAAAATTCATTCAGTTGGGTCATTGGATTGTTATATGAACTTTGCTAGGGATAGTTTTACTTGCTATACATGAGATTGCTTTGAGATAGATCATATCTTGTTTGCCATGTCTAGTTGTCTCTAGGAGGTGATACCCATTCCTTGCTCTCACATGTAATGCTCTCTAAAATAGCTTCTAATGTGATCTTAAGCTCAACTTGAGTCTTTGTTGGGCACATAGAGCTTTTCCTATTCTCAGAGGATCACATCACTTAGAGCATTTATTCATTTTCTTAGCTCTTTGTATGAAGCTTGTTGCACTCATTTTGCATTCCATGGCATTTGTGGCCGGATCTTGAGTTTTGAGCTTTGATGAGATTCATGTGTCAACAAGGGGGAGAAATGTGCATTTCATTTATATTCAACCAAGGGGGAGAACAGTGCATTTTCATACTTGCATTAGTCAAGGGGGAGAAATTGGAAATTGTGGCCTTTTGAGCTTTGGTTCGCTTTGGTCCTTTAATTGGTATCTCTTTTGCGTACTTGGCTTGTTTCACCCATCTTGGTATCTTGAGTGTGCTTTTGCCGAGGGGGAGTTTTTGCTAGATGTGTTGAGCCTTTGCCTCTTCTAGAGGGTCTAGCTTACCTTGTTGGCTTCGACAGGTTTCGATGGCTTCTTGAGCTTTAAGGTGTTTTAATTGGTATCTTTGAGCTTCCCGTGGTACTTCAATTGGTATCTTTTGAGCTACCTTAATGTCTCATTTGCTGTTCTGAGCTTTGAGAGCTGTGATTGGTATCTTGGTCTTGCTAGCAGTGTTGAGCCCATTTTCTGCCTCTTCTTGAGGGCTAGCTTTGATTTGCTTGGTTGCGTCGAGCCGTTGCCCATGCCTTTGGGAACCAAGTTTTGGATTCACTTTGCTTCTCTCAAGTGACCCCGTTTTGGCTTTCTCAGCTTTTTGTCATTTGGAGAGCTTTACCTTGTGACTCAAATCTGAAATGCACTTGTATTGACAATGCACTCATCAAGGGGGAGATTGCGAACACATGGTGGATAAGTACCCATGTAGTTCAGTTTTGTGATGAGTGATTGCCTAACCTTGAGTATTTCAGTTTGAGCGGTTATACTAACCTCTTGCGAAAGCATGTGTGTGCCTATCTATCGGCTTGTGCTGCAGGTGATATGTCTAGTGACAGTGGTCAATGGTGTGGAGAAGGTCAAGTAGAGGCTTTTCGTGCCGATGGACTGAGAGCGATGAAGGGCGGAAGCAGGGCTCGAAATGAGGGACCTTGGGCGCCGGCGGACTAGCTGTGGTGGCTAGTGCTTGGCACCGGCGAGTGCGAGAAGACATGAAGGTAGACCGAGTCGACCGAGTCAAGACGGTGGACGAGCGGGTCGAGCGAAGGCTCATGGGACTCGGAGTCCGACCGGGCGAAGACAAGGTGACTCGAGTCGAGCGGTTTGGTGGTTTGGGCCTCAAAACCATCCGAGGACGGTTTCCGAGTTTGGGCCTCAAAACTCGGGGTTCGGTAGTTGAGCCCAAAGCTACCGGTAGCGGGTTTCGCGGGTTTGGGCCTCAAAACCCGGGCGAAGCTTCCGAGGAAGCGGGGATCGCACGTGGCGGAATCCTGGAGGTTGCGTCGAGGCGACGACAATTCCTGGTAGGAAGCGGGGTCGTCCATTCAAATCGAGGAAGATATTTTCCGGAGCTTGGACTGCAATGCTTAGGCTAGGTAGTTCACTCATGTATCTAGTGGGGTCTTTGGGAAATAGCCAAAGCCCTGTTAAATAGGGGATGAAGGGTTATCTTCTCCCCATCTCTTGCACTTCCTCTTCCACCTCCCACCTCCTAGGTTTTCCCCACCTCTAGGCTTCTTGCTTGAGATCCATGGAGTCTCCCATGTAAACTAAATTTTGGTAAGGAAAGGAGGTCGTAACCTCTTTGTCTCCACCGGGAGTCGGTTATGTATCCGCTTGTCTTTGCGTTCATCGTTTTGGTGTTTTCGCTCTTGCAATCTTGACCTCGGATCTCCCTCCTTGCTGCATGTTTTGGAATTCCATTTGAATAGAAAGTTCCTGCTGCCCTTGTGTTCAAATCTACCGAAGGATTCGGTTTGGAATGGGGTGAGAAAGGAGATTGGTGTGTTTGCGTTTCAGTTCGTGTTCCTCTCCGTTTTTGCTCGTTCATCTTTGATTCATGGACTTGTGAGGGAAGGATAGACTAGATCCTCGAAGAGTAGAGTCACATCTACCTCAGAAACCTCCCCAAAAAGTTTGGATTCAATCGGAGTTGAAACGAACAAGTTCTGGCGTTTTTCGTGTGATCCGCACAGTTTTTGGGGGCGGCGGACGCTGCCAATGGACGCTGGAATCCACCCAACGGATGCTGACCACACACTAACCAAGCGTCCGTCGCCCAGGGCTGTTTCGGGCTGTTTTTTGGGTGCGACGGACGCTGGCGTCAGACTCTGCATCGGAGCGTCCGTCGCCCACTGTTTTGGCCGTTTCTCTCTCGTCCGGACTCCGAATCAAGTTCTGTTTGTTATGTTGAATTCGTATTCACGTAAGGAACCTGATTAGGTACTTTTGAGACCAGTTCTAATAAGTATTTTTGGGTGTGCTCTTGCCTCTTCTCTCTAGGGGTTGAGAGTACCGCTCTCGATGTATCGGTTTCGAGTTCGTGGCTTTGATCGTTCTCCATCTTCTCCGACCACTCCGCTGCACCTTTAGGGGTCTTACTAAGTTGTCCACCTACTTGTTAGGTCGTGTGCGAGTCGGTTCTTCCAAGATAAAGTTTTGGCTGTGATTTTGGGACAAGGGCCAAGTCTTTGAGTTGAATTTTATTTGGCTCCCATTCACCCCCCCCTCTGGTCGCCATTCTCGGTCCTTCACTTTCGCCATGAAACTTAGCCATACAGTTGTAGCAAGATAGATGAACTATGTTACTGTAGTTGTATGGATGTGTTTTATGGAGAAAGCTGAACTGGTCAGCACAATTGATAAGCTAAGCTGAGGCCATACATGTTGAATTTCAGAAAATGAGCACTTGCTATGTTACAATGCCTATTTTCTCACACCACCTGCTCCCCCTTGTTGTCAATGATGCAAATGACTACTAATCTGAGGTGGACTTTTATGTTACTCTCATGTTTGTCATAAAATCATGGGACATATCCATACCCAAGTCACTTGGGTATTGATGTGTCTCATGGTTCCGTGGCTACCATGATCTTGTGCAAGCTTGTATTGTTACTTGTTGCCATCAATGATGATTAGCATATAGTCCTGTTGTTTGGAACATGTTAGCTGAGACAATTTGTTCGTTCCTGTTTGGGCTATGCCAATGATGACGAGCTTTGCCAGGTTTATTGATCTCCCCCTTGTAGTCAATGATGCAAATGACTAATAATCTAAGGCAAATCTGTTGTACTAGACCTATTTTGTATCTAAGTACGATAGTTGCCTTGTTTTTTGAGAGGAACATGGCTCCCATCGGTTCCTAACAACCAATCACCCCGTCAGTTTCTAATAGCTAAATCTCATGGTCGTTGGACTTTTACAGACAAGGTTGGAAGTTGATGGTAAAGATGACCCAACAAAGAAAGCTTGTACGAATCTACTCCAATCTGGGGTACGCCAGACTAGATATATGTTGAAGAAGAAGTACTTCACTGGTATACCGGCTGATCAAGTCCATACTACTTCTCCTGTTTCGACTATGACTGATGAACAGTGGAAAGAACTCACGGCCAAGTGGTCTAGCCCAAGAGCGAAGGTACATTGTGTTGTGTCACATCACAACTTCTCTATTCTTTCTATTTTTCTGCAACTTACAAGTCTTCCTTTCAGGAAGTAGCTGAGAAGAACAAGCACAATCATTCCGAGGTCAAGCACCATCAGTCCACGGGATCTCGCAGCTATGTCTCGCGGTTGTACGAATATGTAAGTGCTTAGAAACTGACATTACATATTTTCTGTTTCTGTTTGTGGACTTGAAAGCTAATTTTTATGAACTTTCTGAAACTAAATAAAGCGTGACCAAAACAATGTCACTTCAGACAATGCAGTGGAGATATTCAAGGTATTATATACCAGCAAGACGAAGGGTATGACTGATCATGTCAAGGAGACAGTGGTAAGTCTGTACACATCATTGCTGGATATGTTGATTAGTATATGTCAATTTATATTCACAGGTTACCACGTGGTGAACTCACAGGTTACCACGTGGTGACCTCAAAGCATGACACGTGTCGACCTATGCAGCATACACGTGTACTCTGAACGCCGGCAGAAACAGATCTGTGACGGTGCAAAAATCATCATTGATGAAACAATATCTATGATGAAAGTTTTAAAATCGTCACTATTTTATATCTATGACGCAACAAAGATGACAAACAGAATTTCGTCATAAACTCGTCACAGAAATGTGTCCATGACGTTTTGGGATTTTCCATGACAAAAGTAGAGCGTCATGGATGTGAGGTTTTCTTGTAGTGGCTTCACTTGGAAGCCAGGGAAGAAGGTTAGCTCGTCAATCATGGACATCTCGAACTCCTTGGACATCAAGTCACCAAACTCCTTGCAATGATCTTGGTTTGTTGACCCAAATATAATGTCATCGACATATACTTGGCAAACAAAGATCTCTCCATTAAGCTTCTTGGTGAATAGTGTCGTGTCGATGATCTGGATCTTGAAGCCCTTCTTGAGTAGGAAGTCTCTTAGCCTCTCATACCAAGCCCTTGGAGCTTGCTTCAATCCGTAGAGAGCCTTGGACAACCTATAAACATGGTTAGGCAAGTTTGGATCTTCAAACCAGGGAGGTTGTGAGACATAGACAAGTTCATTTATGAAACCATTTAAGAAGGCGCTCTTCACATCCATTTGAAAGAGTTTCATTTTGTGATGTGAAGCATACACCAAAAGGATACGAATGGCTTCAAGTCTTGCAACCAGGGCAAAGGTCTCTCCAAAATCAAGTCCTTCTAATTGAGAGAACCCCTTTGCCACCAACCTTGCCTTGTTCCTCACAACTACGCCTTGATCATCTTGCTTGTTCATAAACACCCACTTGGTGCCAATGATTCTTGCTCCCTTTGGCCTTTCTTCAAGTGTCCACACTTGGTTCCGGGTGAAGTTGTTGAGTTCTTCATGCATGACATTCACCCAATCCAGATCCGCGAGTGCGTCCTCAACACTAGTATAGGCTCAACAAAGGAAACAAACGAGTGATGTTCAACATAAGATGCAAGTCTAGAGCGAGTCATAACTCCCTTTGATGGACTTCCTATGATTTGATCATGAGAGTGAGCTTGAAGAATAGGTGTTGATCTTCTATCATGAACTTGAGGAGGGGGATGTGGTTCTTCAACATTGCTTGCTTTGTCCTCAACTTGATCTTGAGGGATAAAGGTATCTTCTTGAGCTTCCCTCACTTGATCTTCATCAACTTGAGGCGTGTCAGGTGGAGAAGGAACTTGATTAGCTTCATCTTCTACTTCTTCCACCTCTTGCGGGTTGATGGCACCAATTGGCATGTTCTTCATTGCCTCCCTCAAGGGTTCATCACCTACATCAATATCCTCAAGCGCTCCTTGGGAGCCATTAGTTTCATCAAATTCCAAGTCATACGTTTCTTCAACTATGCCGATGGCTTTGTTAAATACACGGTATGCCTTGGACTTAAGCGAATATCAAACAAGGAAACCAAGGTCACACTGTCGTTGGAATTTACCCAAGTGTTGGCGCTTCTTGTAGATGTACACTTTTCAACCAAACACCCGGAAGAATGAAATATCCGGCTTTTTCCCATTCACAAGCTCATAGGGAGTCTTCTTCAATAGCCTTTGGATGAAGAGGCGGTTTGCCGCATAGCAAGCGGTGTTGATGGCCTCCGCCCAAAACTTCTCCGGAGTGTTGTACTCATCAAGCATAGATCTTGCTAGAGTTATGAGCGTCCGGTTCTTCCTCTCTACAACACCATTTTGTTGTGGAGTATATGTGGCGGATACCTCATGCTTGATCCCCACTTCATCACAATAGTCTTCAATCTTAGTGTTGACAAACTCGGTGCCATTGTCATTTCTTATCTTCTTGATCTTCACTTCAAACTCATTTTGTGCCCTTGTTGCAAACTTCTTGAATATAGCTTGAGTTTCACTCTTGTCTTGAAGAAAGAACACCCAAGTGTACCTAGAGTAATCATCAACTACCACTAAGCAAAAGATATTTCCTCCAAGGCTTGCATAGGTGGTAGGTCCAAATAAGTCCATGTGGAGTAGCTCTAGGACTCTTGAGGTTGACATGAATGCTTTAGTGGGATGGGTATTGGCAACTTCCTTGCCGGCTTGACATGCGCTACATAACTTGTCCTTCTCAAACACCACATACTTCACACCTCTAACCATCTCCTTCTTGACAAGTTTCTTCAAGGTTGACATGCCCACATGAGCTAATCTTCTATGACAAAGCCAACCCAAAGAACTCTTGGAGAATAGACATGTTTGCAACTCAGCTTCATTTGAGGTGAAGTCCACTATATAGAGGTTGTTGTGCCGGAACCCTTTGAATATCATTGATGAATCTTCAATCTTGGTCACAATCACCTCGGTTGGAGTGAATAGACAATGGAATCCAAGATCACAAAGTTGACCCACGAAAAGCAAGTTGAAACTTAGTGATTTACTAGCAAGACATTGGATATAGATTGATCATTGGAGATTGCCAGTTTGCCAAGACCTTGAACTTTAGCTTTTGAATTGTCCCCAAAGGTAATCTTGTCTTGCCCTTCACAATCTTGATCAAGTGTGGTGAACATCCGGGAGTCACCGGTCATATGTTGAGTGCAACCACTATCAATCACCCAATGACTTCCACCGGTCTTGTAGTTCACCTGCACACAAGCAACTTGGAGTTAGGCTTGTTGTTTGGGAACCCACTCAAAGCGGAGCCCCATAGCCTTGGTAACCAACTCCTTTGCAACCCAAAGAACTCTAGGCTTGTTCTTCATTGGTGGACCAAGGAACACAACTAGTGGTCTACCCTTGTTGTCCTTCTTGATGACATAGTGAGCATCATGAGCAAATGGCCTAGTGTGTTTGGGCAAGGTCTTGGGTGGTTGAGTCTTGCAATCATAAGCGAAATGACCCACTTGACCACACTCAAAACATCTTCTTGGCTTGGGCTTTGAGTACTCTTTATTGTAGCCATTGTACTTGTTCTTGTAGTAGTTCTTGGCCTCAATCTTGACCTTTGACTTCATGACTTGGTTCTCCTTGAAACCAATACCAGTCTTGTCATTCTTGACAATGGTGTTCATCAAGAGCTCACTTTGAAGGTTGTGACCCTTGGTGAACTTCTCAAACCCACTTGCAAGCTTGGTCTTGTCACTCTTGAGCTTAGCAATTTCTTCTCTAAGTGAGGTGATCAAGGTGATGGCATCCTTGTCTTCTTCTTGAGACGACTTGATGACAATAGGCTTGTTAGACTTGAGAGTAATTAGCTCTTCCTTAAGCTTGGAGTTCTCATCTCTCATCTTGACATAGTCATCATACTTGTCGACTTCAACAACTCTCTTGCCCTTGCACTTTGCACTTTTCTCAAGAGCCACATCATCAATAAATATATCACAAGAGGTAGCACTATCACACTTAGCACACGGGTTAGTAGCAACATGTGTAGCAAGATCTTGATTAAGCAACTCATTCGCTACCACTAGTGTGCCATGTTCTTGCTTGACATTTTGGTAGTCATCTTTTAGCAAGTTATACCTTGTGTGAAGCTCTCGTGTTGACCTCTCAAGCTTATCATGTTTCTCATTAGCTTTCTTAAGAGAGGCTTTGAGCTCCCTAGTGCTAGATGTGAGAGAATTAATCTCAAGCTTCAAATCATCATTAGCACTAGTCAAGGTGTCAAGCTTATCATGCAAGTTTCCTTTGATCTCTAGTAGTTTGTCATTTTTACCTTTGTACTTCCTTATGATGCTAGCGTATTTGTTGCAAATGTTAATTATCTCATCATAGGAAGGTGCTTCTTCATTGTCACTATCATTACGACTAAAGTCACCACTATCATCATCCTCTATTTGTACCTTCTTGTCACCTTTATCCATGAGGCATAGGTGTATAGAGGATGAGCCCGGTGATGAAGGAGAGGTGGCGGTGGAAGGGAAGAACCAATCACCAAAGCGGCCACCTTCTCATCTTCACTCTCATCATCGGAGGAGGCACTAGTGTTGTCAATGTCGGTGAGCCAATCACCCATAATGTAAGCTTTGCCATCTTTCTTCATCTTGTAGAAGTTGAATTTCTTCTTCTTGTATGGCTTATCTAGCTTCTTATCATCATCACTTGAGTCATCATTGCCACCCTTATTCTTCTTGAAGTTCTTGAACTTGTTGTTCTTGAACTTGTCTTTCTTCTCATCGGGGCAAGCATGAGCTAGATGACCAAGAGTGTCGCAATTGTAGCACTTTATTTGAGAGATTGGCTTCCTTGAGGAGCTTGTGAAGAATTTCTTCTTATTTGAGTCAAATTTGACTCCACTCTTGTTTAGCCTCTTCAACATCTTAATGGTCTTCTTCACCATGAGAGCTATGTTGTCTTCATCATCATCATCACTTGCGCTCTCAATGACATATTGCATTTTGCACTTCTCCTTGGAATATGTCTTGAGAGCCAAGTCCTTCTTCTCCTCCTTCTCTTTCTTCTTGGAGGAGGATGGGCTTCTATCATTGATCTTCATGTACATCTCATGAGCATTGATCTTGCCCAACACTTGTGTTGATGTAGTTGCGGAGAGATCGCCTTGATGAAGGACCGTGACGATGTGGCTATACTTGTCTATTGGTAAGACACAAAGTATCTTGCGCACCACATCGGCCGGAGTCATTTGGGTGAGCCCAAGGCCATTCAACTCCTCTACAAGCACATTCAAGCTAGAATACATTTCATTATCATTTTCATGAGATAACATGGTGAAAGCATTAATCTTAGCAATGATGAGGTGATAGCGCTCTTCTCTTTCACATTTGGTGCCCTCGTGTAGAGCACAAATGTTTGTCCAAACCTCATGCGCGGTTTTGCAATTCCGCACACGGTTGAACACATCCTTACACATGCCTCAAAAGATGATGTTCTTAGTCTTAGCATTGTTTTTCTCAAAGTAAGGATCATCGGCGAACACCGAACCACCAATGGTGGCGGCTTTGTGAATGCCGACATCAACGACCTGTAGATAGGCTTCCATACGAACCTTCCAATAAGGAAAGTCGTCTCCATCGAACATGGGAGGGGGTCCATTCCCATGGGACATCTTGCTCTAGGCGGTAAAGCCTAATTTGAGAGCAACCTTGCTCTAATACCAATTGAAAGGATCAAGATGCCCAAGAGGGGGGGGTGAATTGGGCTTCTTTTAAATTTCTAAAGCAATATTAAAACCTATTAATGCCAATCACCCCTAGTGCCTACCGCAATGTGTATCCTAACTAGAAAGCAATAGCAAGCCAAGGAAAGGAAAGACAACCTAAGCAATTCTAGTAGGAATTGAAAGAACAAGGCGGAAAGTAATGCAAGTAAGTAAAGAGCTAGGGGAAAGGAATTCTTGACGCAGCGATGTTTTCCCAAGGTATCGAAGTGTCGACACACCCCCGTAGTCCACGTTGGATCAACTCACAAGGTATAGCTCCCCCTCTACCCGCGCAAGGGTAGAGTGCTCTCTATGGGCTGATTCTTCGCCACTCCGGCTCGGTAAATCGCCCACAACTGATCACAGAAGCTTGGAGAAGAGCCGTCGACAATCTTCTGACGATCACTTCCTCCGAACACCACCAAACCATCTAGGTGTTGTCGAACACCAAGAGTAACAAGCACAAGACCTTCACTTGACCAACTCAAGGCTAGGAAGGTGGATGGATGCACACAAGTCACTCCTAATCACCCTAGGAGGGAAGAACAAGATGAACTCTCTCAAATCTCTCCCTCACTAGGCACTTGGATCTCCAAGAACTCTCTCTAGGGGTCCATAGGTGAAACAATAGCCAAGAGAGCTCTCAAGGACGAAGAGGGCAACTATAAATAGTCCCCACCTCCAAAACTAGCCGTTTCTTGTTTTTTTTTCTTTTCTACGAAGGCACCGGACTAGTCCGGAGCACACGCCACCAGAGCATAGAAACTGGTCCGGAGCTCACTCTCAGTTCAAACTTCTCTGGAAAACAGGCACCGTCGGACCACTCGTTATGGTCCGACACCCTGGTCCGACGCACTGGTCCGGAGCCAGGGTGCTTACTGGGTTGAAAACTCATCCCAACTTCGTTCCTCCGGACCACTCTCCTTGGTCCGAAGTCCTGGTCCGACGCACTGGTCCGGAGCCAGGGACCTTACTGGATTGAAACGCTTCTCTGCCTGTGAGCGTCGGCCTAGCCGTCGGACTAGTCCGGAGCCTCCTCTGAGGCTCTCTTCCTCTGTCAGGGACCTCCGGACCACTCGCCTATGGTCCGGAGCTCTTTTGGACTGGCGGTCCGAAGCTATCCCACTAAAAATGTGCCTAAGTCAGGGACCGTCGGACCACTCTCCTTGGTCCGACGTCTCCTAGGAAACTGGTCTGGAGCCTCTTTCTCCCCCTGTTTCAACTGTTTTCACTAAGTCTCTTCTAGGGGTTTTGCTCCTACCATCTCAAGGGCTATTAGCAGGGTCTCTAGGACTAGTTGTGACATGTGTGCATACACCAATATTCCCAGACTCTCCTAGGTCAAGCTACTAATCTCATACCCCCCTTTATAGTACGGTCAGAGGAAAAACAAAGTCCTAGCTATACTTAGTGCCCTTCTCAACCTCATGGCACTAAGGACTAGCCTAGTCTTCACCTTGAATCAACATCCGTTGAAACCGAAACGATTTCCATCTTGGGGCATGAATAACCATTAAGCTCATTCAATTAGCATCACTTATGACCTAACTCTAATGACTTTGCCTCTCCAAAACACACGTTAGTCATAGTGACCTAGCATTGTCGTTAATCGCCTAAACACAAGGGACCATGATTCTTTAAGGTCGATGCAATGCGTGAAAGGAAAAACAAAACATGCTCGACATTATAGCTATGGAGGGGGAGAAAAGGAGATAGTACGTCATAAATGGTCGTCGACGTGGTAGGAAAGAGGACATCAACACAAAGAGCAACATGCAAGCAGATCATAGATCTATAGGTGGTGCCTTTAAAATTATTAAATAATTGTTATTGCATTATACTAACTTGGTTCCAAGTTATAATTTGTTTGACTTTTTAATCTCAAGTTTGACAACCCATCTAATTCAAAAGAAGTTTATGGAAAATATGACTTGTTTTGTTGTTGTGGTTTGCTTTGTTAATAAAAGTTCTTCAAGAATTATTTAAATTTGAAATTTGATTATGTTTGCATATTTTTGAATAAGACGAGTGATCAAACTTGGGTAAAAAAAGACAAACAAATTATAATTTGGAATGAGGAAGTACTGTTCATGTAATGTGGGTGATAGTGGCAGAGGATAGTTATGGCCAAAAAGGGCTTATATATAAGATACCCCTCACGTACCAATAAATTGGAGGACAGATAGGCCCTCTGACACTGTTCATCGATTTGACATTTTTTTAGTTTTTTATTATAATTTTCAAATTTTATATTTTATATTTTATTTTATTTTTAGTTCCGAAGCAACCGATAAAGAGTCTGTAGTAAATATATTTTTAATATTTTTTTTATACATATACGATCCTACGCATCGGAGTGCATAGCAATAAAAAACATATAGTCTTTTTATTAAACCAGTATAACTTTAGATAAAATATTTTCTTTTATACATATACGATCCTACGCATCGGAGTGCATCGGAGTAAACATATAGTGTTTTTTAATCTTTTTTAGTTTCTACTTTCCAAAAACTTTCATTATTTTTTCCTTTTAACTTTATTTAAGCTTTTTTACTCTCTTCTTTTTCTCATTTATTTTTTAATCTTTTATTTTATACAAGTAGTAATCACACGTCGTAAAGTGCGTGTAGTATGGTGATTCATATCAATCATGACAATAAAGAGTTTATAATATTTCTACCAGACTCGTGCATCTTTATATTGGGCTATTATTAGACCATAACAATAATTTTGAGTACTTATCCATGCTATTGTACATTTATTGTTTCAGTATATAAAAAAAAATAACTCAGCTTTTAACGCTTGCAACAAATGTAGCAAGAGCCGGCGCAGCGGAGCGCGCCGCTCTGTGCTAGTATGCCAAACGCACAAAGCTATAGTGTGCAGGAGTAATCCTGTGTGTGTAATGAATGGCGTTAATTTGGAATCTCAATATTCTTGGTGGATATGACACTGGTGGGCAGATGCCTACTGTTTGCGAAACATATATAGTGGGCTGTGTGGAGCCAAAGAGTTTTAGTGGACGGCCAGGCCATAACTCATAAATGAGAAAAGTGAGTGTGTGTGCGCGCGCTCCCGCGCTACAGACAGGGAGACCCACCGGCTATAATTTCCAGTGATGAGGAGAGGAGCCATTTGGGGAAGCTTGCATGATGATGACAATGGACTATGCAGCATGCATGCAAGAGCTATTTCGTTACAGTACCTTGCATTGCATGCATCTTGAAGCCCCACCGTAGTTCAAAAACCAGCGAGAGCATCCAATCCTCTTGCTCCTTTTTTCTGAAAGGGAGGAGGGCACCCTTTTGATCTCCCCAGGTCCGTCTTGCTTCCAAAATTTGGTGCTTTGTGGTACTTTTTTTTTAATGGAGTGGAGTGAAGATCTGACCTGAAAAGATAGCATGCCATGATTTCTGCTTGGGCAATCGATGCCACATCTTCAACACGCTGGAACCAAAGGATCAATGTAAAACTTGGTCGTCATCTTGACCATAGGAAGCAAACATGAATTGAGAAACATTGGATTCAAATCATAACCCCCAATACTGAAAATATGGCATCACACCATCAGTTTGGGACCCTCATCACTGCCGGTTTTTGGCTGCAGATGGTGATATGTTGTAGGTCGTCGGTTTTTCAATTTGGCAGTAATGATATAGGTTATCACTGTTAGCCCATGCATGTTACTAACCGAGGCGATGACCATTTACCAGAAATGTATAATCATCGTAAAATATAATCTAGAGGAAAGCTCTCACAGGTCACAACATGGTTATTAGGACCGGACCGGAGATCGAACCGGCGAGGTCGTCGGTTGACTGGTTAACAGGTCCAACAATTCAGAACCGGTTGAACCGCCGGTTCAATTGTTTTGGAAGGGTTACATGGAATCGGTCATAAATGCATTGAACCAATTATATATATATATATATATATATATATATATATATATATATATATATATATATAATAACTAACAAATGGTAAACAACACAATTTAATTATATGATCATAAGGTTCATACATATGCAGATACAAATACAGAATGACAAGATCAAGTGCATAAGAATCTCGGCAGTATTCAAAGTAGAATGACTTGAATAATAATTAAAATACTCACCATTGTAAAACAATCTCAAATGTTAAAGTAGAGTGCGCCATTATAAAGAGGTTGTCGTGATAATCAAAATAGATATATTACTCCCTCCATTAGTGAAAGAATCAATTCCTAGAATCCGTGTCAGTCAAATTTTTTTTTAACTTTGATCAACTTTATAGAAAAATATAATAACATCTGTAACTTAAAATGAGTACCATGTAAAAATATGTTAGGTAAATCTAATGATACTAGTTTGATACCATAAATTTTAAAATACTTTATTCTAGAAATTTGGTCAAAGTTCAAAAAGTTTGACTTAGGGCAAATCCAGAAATCTATTCTTTCAGCGATGGAGTGAGTATTTATTTAATTTAGAGCTTATTTGAAAAGTTCTAAATTTTGAAATTTAAATGTAATGTTGACGGTACCTAATAACCAGCTCTATAAAAGGCTTTGTTTAGATCCAAAATATTTATGGTGTAAAGTACTGTAGCATTTCGTTTGTATTTGGTAATTATTGTCTAATTATGAAAGAATGAAGCACAGAGTACTAGTTATTTTTGATAATGGTCAAGCCAATCTCAACTCTTGGAAGAGGCGTTTCAAATTTGAACTTGGACATGTTTGCAACAAGTCCAAGGCTACTAGGAAAGCTTCCCTTAGTCTTTGGAGAGATAGGTTTTTGTAATGTTAACTCCTTTTTATTTTGGGTCTGGCTACCCTGTAATTTGCTTTCTTTTCCTTTGCCTTTTCTTTTGTTGTTGTACAGTTCCATTCTTTTATTTAATAGAAAATAAAAAATATAGGTAGAGGTTTCCCCTACTGTTCAGCTAAAATAAAAGATTCAACTCGAAAATTATAGACAAACTGTACAATTAGTTTTATTTTTTATTTATATTTAATGATTCATACATGCGTCCAAATATTTAATGTGATAAGAAGTCTAGGAAGGCAACCAGACGGCCAATCAATGGCTGGTGCATGCAGCCATGCACATGCACTCCACCAATGAGGAGCTTCTAGGCGGGCCATCAAGGTCAGATGCATGCGCTCCACCAGCTAGCACCAGGCTGCGCATGCGCTATTACACCGTCCGGCCCGGTTCACCGGTTCCATAAAAAAACAACCAGTTCAACCTGTTTTTACCGGTTTGATTGTACAGATGGTCTTTTAAGTGAACCAAACCGGTTTAGACTCTGGTTCGGTCTTTTAGCGGTTGGACGCCAGTCCGGTCCCGTCCGGTCCTAATAACTAGGGTTACAGGCCATGCGAAATAAGCACATGTGTGGCTGGATTCAAAGATGCAACCTGCGGCATCATGCATATATAGCACCCCTAACTCCATACCAAAATTTGTGATTCAGTGTATGATATCTTCCTTTTACATGGGCTTTTCTAGATTATGTAATGAATATTTGAATCCCAAAAGAAATTCAAATTAAAAGTTTCTACGGGAAAGTCTTAGATCTCGTCAAGATCTACAACTTTGCCTATGTTTGTATTTGTATCCAAGACCGTTTGAAAATTTTAAATTTGAAAATGTAAAAAACTACAAATAGAATTTTTGGGACCATTAATTATTTTCAATGAAAGTGTCATCAACTTTGCTTATGGTTGTTTTTTTCATCTGAGTTCATTTGAAAATTTTGAACTTAAAAGTATGGAAACATCAAATAGATTTTGGAACTATAAATGAATTATAATGAAAAATTCATCAACTATAAAGTATTATATCTCATTGAGATATACAACTTTGACTCTTGTCATTTTTCCATCCAGAGTCGTTTAAAAAATTTGAACTTTAAAATATGATTACTTCAAACAAAATTGTAGGACCGTAAATGTTTTCAATAAAAAAATCATCATCTACAAAGTTGTTGATGTCATTGAGATATACAACTTTGGTTTTGATCATTTTTATATCCAAGTACATTTGAATAATTAAAAAAATCAAAATATGAGAAATTCAAAAGGAGTTTTAGGAGCATAAATTACTTTAAATAAAAAAGTCATCACTACAAACTTGTTGGTCTCATTGAGACATGATATAAATTTTGTCTTTATCCTTGATCTAAAAAAGCTATTAGGATTTCCATGCTGCACCATTATTTTCACAGTTGGATTATATTGTAATATGAATTGATTGTGACAATATGTTATGACTATGGGATCCTATTATGGATCAACGCTTGATGACAGACTATCACCAACAGTTGGTAACATGAATGGATGATGAGACCTATTTTCTCCGCTGGTTAACAACATGAATTGGTGGTCATGACCTCATTATCGCTGGCTCCTATTATGCACCATCGGTGAAAGGCATTATCGCCAGTTTTAATAAATCCGTTGGTGAAATTGTCGTAGATGATGATCATTTTGGTAGTTGCACCCTTATGAGCACATGGTTGGTAAGTGCCCATGATGTTCAGTTTTTGTGATGAGTGATTGCCAACATGGAGCATTTCAGGTTGATCGTATTCATATAACCATACTACGAAAGCAGAAGTGTGCATGTCTCTTGGCTTGTGTTGTGTAGGTGTCGAGTCCGGAGGCGGTAGTCAATGGCGAGGTGAAGGTCAATTAGAGACGTGCCATGCCGATGGATCGAGAGTGGAGAAGGGCAGACATGAAGCTTGGACTGACAAACCGGAGGGACGGAGGACTAGCTGCGGTGGCTGGCACTTGGCATTGACAAGTGCAAGAGTACATGGAGGTAGACCTTGCTGACCAACTCAAGATGGCGGGAGAGCAAGTCGAGCGGGAAGGCTCCAGAGGACTTTGCGCTTGGGCGTTCAAGGATGTGGTGACACGTATCGTGGCATGGGGCACGTATGGTGTATGCTACTCATGAGCGGTTTGATGGTTTGGGCCTCAAAACCATTAGAGGATGATTTACGGGTTTGGGCCTCAAAACTTGGGGTTTGGTGGTTTGGGCCGCAAAACCATTGGCGGACTATTTTTGGGTTTGGTCCTCAAAACCCATGCGGAGCTTCCAAGGAAGCAGGGATGGCACATGACGAAATCATAGAGGTTGCGTCAAGGCGACGACAAGTCCAGACTGGAAGCTTTATGGCTAGGTGATTCGCTCATGTGTCTAGGGAGTGTTTTGGAAATGTCCAAACACACCATTTTAAAATGATGGGGCGCTTAACACCCTTACCCCTTTCATTTCCCTTATTTCTCACTCTCACTCCTTAGGCTCTCTCTGTAGTCTTCATGCTTTGAGGTCCGTGGTTGATTTTGTTGTCATCCGTATAAACACTTGAACCATGATTGTTGTGGGAGTGGAGGCCCTTCCCTCCTTATGCCATGGTAGATACGATTAGTGAACTAGTTGAGAGATCACTAGTGTTTTGGATAATTGATGGAACCTAAAGTACTAACCTAGCTCTGAGTGATTGAGTAGGCCTAGTACACTTATGGAAGATGAGGACAAGTGGTGGAGCAAGCAAGGAAGCCAAATGGTGCAAGAAGCTCACACTTGGATGAGAAGGAAAGTGGAAGAAACCTAAGCAAATCAAGGCAAAGGTATAAGCTAGGCCTTTTCTTCTAGTGGTCAAGACACCAAGTGGGTGTGATCACATTTATGATAGACAACCGTACTATTAAGAGGGGAAATGCAAAAGTCATTGCGGTTTGTCAAGTGTCACTAGGTGTTATCTATACTGCATGTGCATTTAGGACCTAGTGACAAACGCCCTGCTAAATGACAAGTGAATCATGCCAAAACTTGCTCTCTAAAAGGTATCCTTAGTGTTTGGCACAATGGAGCAAGGGTGGAAAAGTTTAGAGACAAGGTTTGATCAAGCAGAAGGCGACAGACGCTGAAGACAGGTGCCGGACGCTGTCTAACGCATCATACGAGGGCGCCGGACGCTAGGACTTTACCCCCCGAGTGTCCATGGGTCTTACAAAGAGCACCAGAAATGGGCAGATGGCGACGAGCACTGTCCGTCAGATTTGCGACTAACGCTAAGGAGCGTCCATCGGCTTTACAGAGGACCCTGAGAACAGGTAGTGTGCTGGACAGGCGCTGGACGCTGAGGAGACAGGCGTCAGACGCTGGTGACGGCGCGTTCGTCGCAAACTTAAAGAGCGTCCGTCGGTCTCAAATTGGCTCTAACGGCTAGTTGCTTGGAGGGAGGTCTATATATATGTGTTGGCCGCCTTGGGGTTCTCTCTCTCGCACATTTGATCATCTTGAGACCCTCTAGAGCTAAGAATTCTCCCTCCCACTCATCTCCATGCTTGGTTAGTGAAATTCTAAAAGAGATTGAGTGATCCAAGTGCATCTTGCATATAGTTTGCATGTAGTGGAACTTGGGAGGCGTTTTCGTTGTGGATTTCTTGTTACTCTTGGTGATTGCCATCACCTAGATGGTTTGGAGCAGCGGAGGTGGTTCGAGAAGCTTGGTGCTTGTTCTTCGTCGACCACAAGTGAATTGTAAGGGGTTCTTGTGTCTTCCCCGTGCGAGATCGCAATTGTCAACTCTAGTGGATTGCGCGTCGCTTGTGTGAGCCTCATCTTGTGTTGGTTGTGAGGCACCCGGTGACAGGTTTGGCGTGTTATGCACATTAGCACGTGAACCTCCAAGTGAGTGACTCTCCACAACGAGGACTAGCTAGTTGACAAACTAGTGAACCTCAGTAAAAAATATCGAGTGTCTCTTGTCTCCATATTGTGATTGATTGGACTCATTGGTTTTCATATTGATTGGATCAATCCTCTACACGGTGGTATATCGATCACCCATATCTCTCTCTTGCACCTCCTATGTTTCTTGCTTAGTAGAAGTATTAGGGTTTGCTTTTAGCTCTCTAGTAGTTCTAGCCTTGAGTATCTTGTTTAGGAGTTGTGTGGCTCTAGATCTATTAGGCTAGTGCTTGTGGTTAGGTGGCTTCGCAAACCCCCCTAGGCTAGCGCAAAACTTGCTTCGTTATTTGTTATTCTAACTTATTTTTGAGTTGGCTTGTAGATTTTTAAATTAGTCTATTCACCCCCCCTCTAGCCATCCTTAGGACCTTTTAAGTGGTATCAAAGCCCGGACACAATTGATTTGACGCTTAACAACCTATGGTGTGAATATGGCTCATATCAACAACATGAAGAAACCACCCAAGTTTGATGGCACCAACTATGGCTATTGGAAAGTCAAGATGACTGCTCACATCAAGTCAATTAGCTAGAAGGTGTGGCTTGTGGTGAACAAGAAGTTTGAGGTGATGAATGAGGAGAATCCCACCGCGGCCGAAGAAAAGTTGCAACACAATGATATTGCTCTAAGTGCTATTCATGAGGCTCTTGATGAGAAGGTGTTTGAGCAAATCAAGAATCTAGAGAGTGCTCATGAGGCTTGGAAGAAGCTTGAAGAATCATTTGAAGGAACTCAAGCCGTCAAGGGGGCAAGGCATATATTCTTAAGGAGAAGTTTGCAAGCTTCAAGATGAAAGATGATGAGAATGTGCCGGAGATGTTCCATAGGCTACAAGTGCTAGTCAATGATCTCACGACTCTTGGTGAGATGGTTGAGGACAAGGACTTCTCACAAGTTATTGAGGTGTCTTCCTCCCCGGTTTGATACTCTTGTGACCTTGATTGTGAGAGGAGGATTGAACACCGTGACTCCAAATCAAGTCTTGGGAGATGTGATGACCGAAGATGCTTACTGGGACAACAAGGAGGAAGATGTGAAGAAAGAAGAGAAGAAGGATGAGAAGAAGAAGAGTGTGGCATGCAAAGCTACTACATCACACAAGAGCAAAGGCAAAGCCGAGATTGAAGAATCAAGTGAGGATGAAGACTCAATTGCTAGTGATGTTGATGAATAAGAAATGGCTCTCTTTGTGAAAAGATTTGGCAAGTTCATGAAGAAGGGCCACCAGGCTAGAAGAAAGAATACTTCTTCCAAGAACTATGATGAGCCAAGAAATTTCTTCAAGTGTGGAAGCTTTGATCATCTCATTGCTCATTGTACATACAATAGTGACAAGGATGATGATGATCACAAGAAGAGAGACAAGAAAGATAAGAAGCCCACCTTTGACAAGAAGAAGAAGGGATATTCTCACATAGTGACATATGATAGTGACTCTTCTTGTGGTGAAGATGAAGATAATGAAAAGAAGACATCTACTAAGAAGAAGCCATTTGCTAGTATTGCCATGAAGGACAAGATCTCTCTATTTGACACTCCATCATCATGCTTCATGGCTAAGTCCACTAAGGTACTTTCTCATGATGAGAGTGAGAGTGAGAGTGAAAGTGAGGATGAGGGTCTCTCCAAGGAGGAACTCATGGACATGCTTGAACAAGCTAAAGAATACATTGACAAGAAGAGGAAGGAATGCAAGGAATTGCACAAGGCCAATGAGGTTCTTGAGCAAAACCTTAATGAGGTCGTATCATCTCATGAGAGGCTAATGGAAGCCCATGAGAAGCTAGTGAAGTCTCACACTAAGCTTGAAAGAGCTCATTCCTCCCTCCTTGACTAAAGTAAGAAGGAGATTGTTCAAACATGTGACATGGGAGTAACTTGTGATATTCTTGATGAATCTTTTTATACTCTTATTGGCGTTGCTCCCACTAACCCCTCTTGTAGCACTACTACTTCCATTTCATCTACTAGTGATGGTTTCACTTATGATGCCTCACTAATGGTGGAAAATGAAACCCTCAAGGAGGTTACAAATCTCAATCACTCCTTAGCTAAAGCTTATGGAGGTGAGGACCGCTTGCTTATGTGCTTGGGTAGCCGAAGAGCATATCTCTACAAAGAGGGATTGGGCTATACCCCCAAGAAAGGCAAGGCTACTTTTGCTCCTCACAAGACTCGTTTTGTGAAGAACACTAGTAGGTATTACAAGATTTGCAAGCAAGTTGGTCACAATGAGCAGCAATGCATGAACAAGAAGGCTAAACAAGTTATATCCTCTACTAGAGTTGATTCATTCTATGTCCTTTCCAAGGGTACTAGTGGAGTTCATGCCAAGTTTGTTGGTGCACTATGGATGACTACCAAGAAGTACATTTGGGTACCAAAATCCTTGGTGACTAACCTTGGAGGACCCAAGCAAGTTTGGGTACCTAAAAATAATTGATCTCTCTTGTAGGTCAATTACAAAGCTGGAGGGAGGCATTGGGTGCTTGATAGTGGGTGCACTCAACACATGACCGATGATGGAAGGATGTTCAACTCAATCAACCAAGATAGTGATAATGGCTTTGATAGTATCACATTTGGTGACAATGGCAAAGGCAAAGTGAAAGGGCTTGGAAAGATTGCTATATCCAATGATCTAAGCATTAGCAATATGCTTCTAGTAGAAAGGCTTGAATTCAATCTATTGTCAGTTGCCCAATTGTGTGATCTTTGTTTCTAGTGCATCTTTGGAGTGGAGGATGTGGAAATCATTAGTGTGGATGGTTCAAATAAGGTATTCAAGGGATTTAGATATGAGAACCTCTATCTAGTGGATTTCAATGCTAATGAGACTCAGCTCTCAACTTGTCTTATCACCAAATCTAGCATGGGTTGGCTATGGCATAGAAGGCTTGGTCATGTTAGCATGAAGCAATTAAACAAGTTAGTCAAGCATGATCTAGTGAAAGACTTGAAGGATGTCACATTTGAGAAGGACAAGCTATGTAGCTCATGTCAAGCCGGAAAGCAAGTTGGGAACACTCATCCAAATAAGATCATTATGAGTACAAGCAAAGCTTTTGAGTTATTGCACATGGATGTCTTTGGACCAACAACATACACAAGTATCGGTGGAAACAAGTATGGATTTGTGATAGTGGATGACTTCACAAGATATACATGGGTATTCTTCTTGAGTGACAAGAGTGGCACATTTGATATCTTCAAGTCATTTGTCAAGAGGTTCCAAAATGAGTTTGAAACAACTATCAAGAGAGTTAGAAGTGACAATGGGAGTGAGTTCAAGAACACAAGAGTTGATGAACTTTGTGATGATTTTGGAATCAACCATCAATTCTCTCCAAAGTACACTCCTCAATCCAATGGGATAGTTGAAAGAAAGAATAGAACCTTGATTGACATGGCAAGATCAATGTTGAGTGAATACAATGTTAGTCATTCTTTTTGTGCCGAAGCTATCAATATGGCTTGCTACTCTAGCAACTGTCTCTATTGTCATGGGATGCTTGAGAAGACTCCATATGAGCTATTAAATGGAAGAAAGACAAACATTTCTTACTTTCGGGTATTTGGATGCAAGTGCTATATCTTGAAGAAAGGCACAAGACTAAGCAAGTTTGAGAAGAAATGTGATGAAGGATTCTTACTTGGTTACTCTACATCAAGCAAGTCTTATAGAGTGTGGAACTCATCTAGTGGAATTCTTGAGAAAGTGCATGATGTGGAATTTGATGAAACACAAGGTTCTCAAGAGGAACAAGAAAACTTGGATGATGTGAGAGGTGACAAGTTGGTCAATGCAATGAAAGATATGGATATTGGTGACATTATACCAAGACAAGTGCAAGATGAAGATGAAGATCAAGTGACCATTCCTATAAATGAAGAAGCTAGTACCTCTCCAACTCAAGATCAAGCAAGTGCTAGTGAAGTTCAAGTTCAAGATCAACAAGAGGCTAGTCCATCATCATCTCAACTAAATGTTCAAGACTCTCACATGCAAGTGCTCCAACCTACCAATATTGCAAGAGATCATCCATTGGATCAAGTTATTGGTGGCATTCAAAGTGGTGTGCAAACAATATCAAGATTGGCTTCATTTTGCGAGAACTACTCTTTTGTCTCATCATTTGAACCAACCAAGATCGATGAATATTTGAAGGATGTGGATTGGATAAATGCTATGCATGATGAGCTTAACAACTTCACAAGAAATCAAATTTGGGAACTAGTGGATATACCGAAGAATCATAATGTGATTGGAAACAAATGGGTATTAAAGAACAAGCAATATCAAGATGGAATAGTGGTGAGAAACAAAGCAAGACTAATAGCTCAAGGTTACTATCAAGTTGAAGGTCTTGACTTTGGGGAAAGTTATGCTCCAGTGGCAAGATTAGAGGCAATTAGAATTCTATTGGCCTATGCTTGTGCTCACAACATCAATCTCTATCAAATGGATGTGAAGAGTGCTTTTCTCAATGGGTACATCAATGAGGAAGTGTATGTGGAGCAACCACCCGGATTTGAAGATACAAAGAAGCCCAACCATGTATACAAGCTCAAGAAGGCTCTCTATGGATTGAATCAAGCACCTAGAGCATGGTATGAGAGGTTGAGAAGCTTTCTCCTCTCTAAGGGATTCAAGATTGGTTTGGTTGACACCACCCTATTCACCAAGAATATTGGAAGTGACTTGTTTGTCCTGCAAATCTATGTGGATGACATTATCTTTGGGTCTACAAATCAAGACTTTTGTGAAGAGTTTGGAGAGATGATGGGAAATGAATTTGAAATGTCAATGATTGGTAAACTTAGTTACTTCCTTGGACTTCAAATAAAGAAAATGAAGAATGGTACATTTGTGAGTCAAGGCAAGTACATCAAGGATATGATCAAGAAGTTTTGATTGGAAGATGAAAATGTAATTAGTACTCCTATGGGGACTAATTGACATTTGGATAGTGACACAAGTGACATAATGGTTAAGAAAACACACTATCGGTCAATGATTGGAAGCCTACTCTATGTGACCGCATCAAGACCGAATGTCATGTTTAGTGTATGCATGTGTGCAAGATTTCAAGCATCTCCTAGAGAGAGTCATTTGAAGGCCACAAAGAGAATATTGAGATATCTAAAGCATACACAAGATGTTGGATTGTGGTTTCCCAAGGGGTCAAGATTTGAATTAGTTGGATATTCGGATTCTGATTATGCGGGATGCAAGGTTGATAGAAAGAGCACTATAGGAACATGTCAACTATTGGGAAGATCACTAGTCTCATGGTCATCCAAGAAGCAAAATAGTGTGGCACTCTCTACCGCCAAAGCCGAATACATTAGTGCGGGGAGTTGTTGCGCACAACTACTTTGGATGAAGGCCACATTGAATGATTATGGAATCAAATTCAAGAAGGTTCCCTTGCTATGTGACAATGAAAGTGGGGTGAAGCTTACAAGCAATCCCATACAACATTCAAGAACAAATCACATAGATGTGAGACACCATTTCATAAAGAGATCATCAACAAAAGGGTGACATTTACATTGACAATGTGGGCACCAATGATCAATTAGCCAACATTTTCACCAAGCCACTTGATGAGAAGAGGTTTTGCAAGTTGAGGAATGAGTTGAATATCTTAGATTTCTCCGACATGAGTTGATGCACCCCCACTTATGACATGCCTCTACTCCAAAATAGCAAGGTACAATTGTTTGACATATGCATTCATCCTTTGCTAGACTTGTGTAGAGCATATAGACATCACTCATACTAGACTCATTCATGAAAAAAATGATTTGAATGTACATATGATGCCACTATTGTTTCTATGATTTGATTGATCTAGTGGTAACATATGACATGTTGATAAGCTTGCAACCTCACATGTTTAGTCTAGAATAATTGCTCTATATATTTAACCAACATGGACAAGATAACCATTGCAAAATGTGTGAAGAAGCTTGTCCATGGTTTAAACCATGCTAAGTATATAGGACAAGTGATCTAGTTTGAACTTAAAATAGGTATCACCCCACTTCTTTCTAAATTGACTTGATGCAACTTTAACTAAGTAGTCCCTTTGTGGTAATATGTGACAAAGGGGGAGAGAATATAAAATAAAAAAATGAAATATTAGATACAAAGGGGATATTTTGAAAATGAAAAATTAAAATTTGAGCACACAAGTAGGGGGAGCAAGCCTATGAACAAGTTGTTGCATTTGGATATGCATTCACACATATGCTTTCTTGTATTGTACTTTATTTCAAAGTGACTTGCTTGTGTGATACATGACAAGTTACAATCTTGATTGATGATTTAATCACTAGCATGTATAGGTGTTAGCTAGATCCTTAAATCTTGTGTTCTATCAATTGGTTTCGAGCTAACCATGTTGTTAAGGGATATTTGAATGGCGCACTCTCGATTGGTATCATGCTTCAAAGGTCCATCCCTTAAAACCTTAGCATCATGTCATAGTTTGCTAGTTGTTCACCCCTCCAAAAGTTCTATCTAAGCATATGTGCAAAGCTGTGACTCATATTCATAGAAGTGCACATATGTAGGGGGAGTTAACACTATCAATCCAACTTAGAAATGATTGTCCATTTTTTTTCTTAAAATTAGCTTAGGACAAGCATTTCAAGTTGAAATCAAAATCATATTTCATATCATTTATATTGGGTTGTCATCAATTACCAAAAAGGGAGAGATTGAGAGATCTCTAGTGTTTTGGATAATTGATGGAACCTAAAGTACTAACCTAGCTCTAAGTGATTGAGTAGGCCTAGTACTCTTATGGAAGATGAGGACAAGTGGTGGAGCAAGCAAGGAAGCCAAATGGTGCAAGAAGCTCACACTTTGAGGAGAAGGAAAGTGGAAGAAACCTAAGCAAATCAAGGCAAAGGTATAAGCTAGGCCTTTTCTTCTAGTGGTCAAGACACCAAGTGGGTGTGATCACATTTAGGATAGACAACCGTACTATTAAGAGGGGAAATGCAAAAGTGATTACGGTTTGTCAAGTGCCACTAGGTGTTATCTATATTGCATGTGCATTTAGGACCTAGTGACAAACACCCTGCTAAATGACAAGTGAATCATGCCAAAACTTGCTCTCTAAAAGGTATCCTTAGTGTTTGGCACAATGGAGCAAGGGTGGAAAAGTTTAGAGACAAGGTTTGATCAAGAGGAAGGCGACAGACGCTGAAGATAGACATCGGACGCTGTCTGACGCATCGGACGAGGGCGCCGGGCGCTAGGACTTTACCCCCCGAGCATCTGTCGGTCTTACAAAGAGCACCAGAAACGTGCAGATGGCGACGAGCACTGTTCGTCGGATTTGCGACAGATGCTAAGGAGCGTCTGTCGGCCTTACAGAGGACCCTGAGAACAGGCAGTGTGCTGGACAGGCGCCGGACGCTGAGGAGACAGGCGTCGGACGCTGGCGACGGCGCGTCCGGCGCCAACTTATAGAGCATCCCTGAGTCTCGAATTGGCTCTAACGGCTAGTTGCTTAGAGGGAGGTCTATAAATATGTGTTGGCTGGCTTGAGGTTCTCTCTCTCGCACATTTGATCATCTTGAGACCCTCTAGAGCTAAGCATTCTCCCTCCCACTCATTTTCATGCTTTGTTAGTGAAATTCCAAAAGAGATTGAGTGATCCAAGTGCATCTTGCATATAGTTTGCATCTAATGGTACTTGGGAGGCGTTTTCGCTGCGGATTTCTTGTTACTCTTGATTATTTCCATCACCTAGACGGTTTGGAGCAGCGGAGTCGTCTCGAGAAGCTTGGTGCTTGTTCTTTGTCGACCGCAAGTGAATTGTAAGGGGTTCTTGTGCCTTCCCCACGGGAGATCACAATTGGCAACTCTAGTGGATTGCGCGTGGCTTGTGTGAGCCTCATATTGTGTTGGTTGTGCGGCACTCGGTGACGGGTTTGGCGTGTTATGCCAATTAGCGCGTGAACCTCCAAGTGAGTGACTCGCCACAACAAGGACTAGCTAGTTGGCACACTAGTGAACCTCGGTAAAAAATATCGAGTGTCTCTTGTCTCCATATTGTGATTGATTGGACTGATTGGTTTTCATATTGATTGGATCAATCCTCTACACGGTGGTATATCGATCACCCCTATCTCTCTCTTGCATCTCCTATGTTTCTTGCTTAGTAGAAGTATTAGGGTTTGCTAGTTGTTTTAGCTCTCTAGTTCTAGCCTTGAGTAGCTTGTTTAGGAGTTGGGTGGCTCTAGAACTATTAGGCTAATGCTTGTGGTTAGGTGGCTTCCCAACCCCCTCTAGGCTAGCGCAAAACGTGCTTCGCTATTTTTTATTCTAACTTGTTGTTGAGTTGACTTGTAGATTTTTAAATTAGGTTATTCACCCCCGCCTCTAGCCATCCTTAGGACCTTTCACCGATGTCTCAAATCGCTCATGTTCTTCGCGTTCTTTGTTTTCCCCCTTTTCATCCCCATTCTTGTTTTGCTCATATCTTTTGATTCGGGACATTCAGATTGATTGCGCTTAAATAAAGTTGTGCTAGGACGCGAGTAGAACCTTTCTACCAAACAAAATCATCCGATTCCTCACTAGCACATAGATCGGGCCAAATCAATTTTGAGTTCATCTTTTTGGGGAATTCTTTTGTTCTTCCTTTTTTGGTGATTCTCTCCAAATTGGGCAATGATCTCTTAGAGATAGCTCCCCACCTGCCTTGTGATCATGCATATCAAGTTTGGTGATAGTTTGTGTTGATTTGGAAGAGATAGGGGTGATTTGGGGTGAGGGCAATTTTGACTCATTTTTGCACTATCCACGCATCCACAGACAGTCCTGGACTGACCTACAAATAGTCCAGGTGTTGGTGCCGAGCAAAGGCGAGCTGCTGCTCCACTTGGTTGCCTAAACGCGGACAGTCCGGTCCCAAGTGGCGGACAGTCCGCGACCTCGCTGTAGCGTGTCTAGAACTGCTATAGAAGGTCTGTTTCTTGGGTTTTTGAATGCTCGACAGCCCGGGCTTAGACCGTGGATAGTCCAAGTGTCAGGGTGAGTTTTCTCTTCTCCCATGTTACTGAGCGTGGATAGTCCAACCCCCTATGGTGGATAGTCCACGACTATAGCTCCAGCCTTGCATAACTATTCTCAAACACTTATTATCAAGGAGGTTAGCCAACGGACAGTCTGACACTAAGCACACATTGTCCTAGCCTGGCGGGAGGATAGTCTGGCCCCATAGCCCAGACAGTTCGACCCTACCTAGTCTTGCTGATTTGAGCTAATTTCTTTGGGGCTTGTTCATAGACCTCTTCTAATTGTTCCGCTATACCTCTAGGAATCTCCTAAGGTATCCACCTACGTGTTGGGTCGTGAACACATTGTTATCTCGTGTGGTTGTGTTGGGGTTGATTTTGGAATAAGGGCCTAAACTTTCAGAGAAGTTTTTGTAGGCTCCCATTCACCCCCTCTGGTCGCCGTATTGGTCCTTCAATTGTACCAAAGCGGGTTAAGGATCAATCGACCTTAACTAGTTCTTGATCCGCGAATGTGACATGGAGCATGGTTTCGGCAACCGTTCTTCAATCGAACAAATTACCTATACTGGAAAGTCCGCTGATCTTTAGGGGGTTGTTTGGCTTGTGTGGGAGATTTGCGAGGATGCAAATTACAAGGTTCTTGCTGCTTGCATTGTTCCAGATTAGATCAACCAACATAACGCAAATAGTAAGGCCCATAGCATTCTCTTCTCAAGCCTTACACTTCTTGAGTTTGAGTGAGTCTCAAACCTCCATATGGCTCCATACAACTCGGGAGATCTGGCAAACACTTGAGAGGTTTCATGAGGGTAATACCCAAATCAAGTCCAGAATCTTGGACACATATAGGAGGGAGTACGAGAACTTCATCCAGTTGGGTGGCGAGTCTATTGACATGATGTTTTCTCGATTCCAATCGATTGTCAACAATATGCGCGCCAATCGAGCAAACTCAGTAACATGGGAGATGAGTGGGAGGGGGCTATCATGAGATGGCTATCAATCTTTTGCATGCTCTTGATTGGAAGGTATGGGAGGTGAAGGTGGCTGCTATCCAAGAGTCACCTACCTATGAGACTCTCACCGTGGATGAGCTTTTCAACAAGCTCAAGTCTACAGAGATCGACCACTAGACTCGTGCCAAGCTTGAGAACCCATCTGCTCTAACAATGACATTAGTTTCCAGCCCTGGTGGTTCGATATCTTCTTCTAACCCTTCATAAGCTTTGTTCGCTTTGTCTTCTTTGGTTTCTATCACCAAAGAGCAGATGGAGGCTCTAGGGGGTGATGAGTTGGCATTGGTCATCACCCGTTTCTCGTGGTTTCACAACAACTGTTTGAACCGATGGCATGGTGGTTTGGCCCAGGGGTGCTATGGTTGCGGAGATCTTGATTAATTCACTGCCAACTTCCCTAGAAAGATGAAGCAAGACTTTGGCAAGCGTAAGGACAAGCGCGAGTACACCTTTTTCAATAAGAACAAGGCCAAGGGAGGCTTTGACAAGCGAGCTGTCAAGAAGAAGGTGCTCCATAAGGTGAAGGCCAAGAAGCGTGCCTTCCTCGCCTCCCTCAGCGACCTTGATGACTCCAGTGACGAGGGTGCTTCTTCAAGCGATGATGATGAGTCCAAGGGGAAGGTTGACGAGAAGCTCAATGGTCTCTGCTTTTATGTCAATTCCGAGCATGGTGGCTTCTACACCATGCCACTTTGCACCGAGGAGACCGACAAGGATGACACGATCTATGTCATCGACACACCTGAGGTACCACCCTCAATCGAGTCTCTTTCTCCTAAAGTCGTGTCTCTTAGCGATACTCTGCTTAGATAGGATGCTTTGCTTAAGCACGATCCTCATGAGAGAAAGGGGCTCAAGGAGAAATATGAGAGAGCACTTAAGTATCTTGAGTTTGCTAGATCGACCATGTCTATGTTGGAGGAGATAGAGTGTTATACTTGTGCCATGAATATGTCTAGTCTCATTTCTCTTTAGGACAAGTATAACAATATGTTGGATGAGCATAGTGAGTGTTGACATTCGTCAGCGTCAACTTTTAATATAATTATAAACATGATAAATGGATCAATCACATGAAAATAATAGAAATATAGGGGGTTATCTAACAAATTCCACAACTTTTGGTGTTCTATTATTTTCTAGGGACTATTCTAGAAAAGGAGTAATAAGGGAAGCAAATTAGAATAAATATCGCAATAAATCCATGACGGTATAGTTTCCATTTGACTAAGGAAGGACCAGGAAGGCACCCGGAGGAAGCGGGATCGGGGCGACTACCAGGTGGGGCCGGCTGGCCCACCCCATGCCGGTCGGCACCCCCCTGGGCCCACCTTGGCCCCCCTTCTAGAAGCTTCCTCCAACGCCTCTAAGGAGTCATCTCAGCCCTATGTTAAGTCAGTTTGATCCAATGATTGTCATGCATCCCACCAGGCTATAAATAGAGGGCAGACCCCCCTGGAGGCATCTCAGTTAATCACAGTTTAACTCAATTCATTCAGAGATCCATCATAGGTTACAGGTGTCCCCCCGAATGGACAACCACTCTAGATATTTGTTCTTAGATCTAGATAATAGAGATATAGGGAGTGAGGGAAGAGTTGTGGATGAGGTACTGGCATGTCGGTGCTTCTTCTTCGGCTTGTACTTCGGCGGGATCAAGTTCTTCCCGAGATTGTTTCTGGGATGTATTCAGTAATCGACTTCTGATGTAAGTAAGATTTTGTTTATATTGTTCTTCTGGTTCATGGCTCTTTTGAGTGCTCTAATCCTTATGCATGCTTGGGTTAGAGTTTTATCGTAAGTGTAAGTGTGGTACTTAGACTTAGGTAAACATGAATGTCCCCTATATTCCGGATGGTGGTAAATCGCGTATGTGATAGGTGTGTTGACTCCTCTATAGTCCACCTTCTATTTATAGGACATCACAGGCTGTAGAGTTATCTAAGTTGTGGCGTACTCTGTTTGCGACCCTTCTAGATAATGGCCCCGATGAATCGTAGAATACATATATCTTATCCAAGTTAGAACTAGGAGACCTAAGTATCCTCTCTATACTCCTATTATCGACCCTATCCTTAATTACCGCTTCCGAACAAGTTATCTTTAATTTAGCTGTTACCTTATACCTTATATTCTATCCTAGTTTCTATCTGCCGCTTTTTGCTAAGTTACAACGTTGTTCATATCACACGTTTCCCTATGGATACAATATTTAAAACCCCCCGGCTGAAAGCTACAACGGTATCCGTGCTCTTGCCAATTTATCTGTGTGCGTCTTAAAAATACCAACAAGGTTTCTGGTGCCGTTGCCGGGGAAACGGTTGCTGAGTTAACTACGAACCTATCTTAACTTTTTCTCTTATCCTTTATCCTTATCTTTAATCTTTATCATTCACCTCACCTCTTCTATTATTTCTTCTTATCTACACTTTCATCTCTTGTTTAGCATGGATAATAATATTCCTATCTATCAATATGCTAAACCTTTGGGCATAGACTTTAGACCACCAAATTGTTCAAAGCCTATCAAAACATCTGGTTTTGAGATATGCCCGTGTCTAATAAAATTAGTTCAGAAAGAACCTTTCTCGGGAGAAGATAATGAAAACCCTTACCCACACCTACAAGAGTTTGCTCGAATTTGTGACCTCTTTCGCATAAGAGGCATGCCCGATGAGACCTTAAAATGGAAGCTCTTTCCCTTCTCCTTGATGGGAAAATTTAAACAATGGTATAAACTTAATGTACGTAGTGTGCAAGGAGATTGGAAGATGTTAAGTACTAACTTTCTCATAAAATACTTTCCCATCTTCAAGGTAATTAACCTTCGAAAAGAGGTTTTAACTTTTAGGCAACTAGAAGAAGAATCTCTTTGCGATGCTTGGGATCGTTTCATTGACCTTACCCTCACTGGCCCAGATCTTGGTATTCCAAACCCCTTACTTCTTCAACATTTTAAGGAGTTTTCTTTTCTTTGTCTACTAGTGAGGCAAGGCGTAAGTGTTAACACCATATTCTGGTGCGGTTAGATATGTACTTATGGGCCCCCAAGCAGGCCTTCGGAGGAGACATCTAAGATGGGCCCGAGAGATCGACTGAGGAAATATGACATCATGGAGAGATCTTTCAGCCGATTACAATAGAACGTGTGCGGCAATCTCGACGATGGAGTGGATTGAGATCCAATTCATATTTTGTTTCCTTGTAATTAGGACTTGTGTGACAGACAGTTAGTGTACATGCTATGGTCTATAAATAGCAAGTCTTAGGGAATGAGAAGGACATCCAATCAATCAAATTCATAACTAGTTCGTAGTTTCAGGCCCCCGGCCAAACCTAGGAATAGGAGTAGAGTAGATTTCGGTGAACCATCGATGGAGGGGGCTGCATCGACCAGATTGACCTTCTATTTGCTTGTAAGTCTAGCCTCGGTTCATGTCTCGTTTGTACGGCTGTATTGTGTAACTCGTGCAAGCTCAGTATGAGCTAGTTATCGGTTTGAATCTATTGTTCATGGGGTTGCATTGCTTCAATCTCAGATGAATCATGTCTTCAAGCTAGTTATGGGATCTATTAGATTGGCGATCTAATAGATTCATTAAGTTATCGACATTGTCTGTTATGCTTTGTTTAATCTATTGCTACAATATCTTTCCCAATCCCAACTAATGGATTGGTCTGCGCTTAATTTTATATCTGTATCTATTACCTCCAATGTTTTTACTCTTATACTTAGAGAGGCGATAGATCTAAGATCCTATCGGCTAATCCTTTGGTTGCGATTGTTACATGTTGCGGGTTTAAGACATACATTCGGTTGTTGGATTGGTTTGAGGGTGGTTAGTTCTAGTTCAACATATATGGTATGACTTCATCTACCGGACCCCACTGCCATGTGTGTTGAGTTATATCTGCCCAACCTTAGATCTATCCGATGCTGAACGTATGGATCTTGTTCAAGCCTCATGGATCCCATATCGGCTAACATAGCCGATCTGGTTGTGCTTCATTCATACGATACATGTACTTTATTGTATTAATTTGTTAGATCTATTAAATGTACTGGATGTGGCTTGGTTTGTTTACTTTTATGGCTACATGGAAACACCCCAATGCTAGTAAACCGGTCAGGTTATCGGGTTAATTGTCATCACGGCTGAATGGAAACACACCTCTGTTGATGGTTAATCTTTTATCTGATACATTCGATACATCTGATATTTTGAGTCGATAATGTTGCATGTATCACATCTTTAGTTTACCATTATGATATGATCGGCTAATTTGTACACCCAATGCATGAATATCTTGTGATAGCCGTTTGTACATTGTTATTACGCTTCAAACTGTTCAAAGTTGACTCTTTAGTCAATATCCCACATTTATCGGCTATATGAGAGTCGTACATTCATGGAACTGTCTGGCAACAACCGGCAGGTTCCATAAGTTGACGTTTCATTAAAAATCCAATCCCTGAGAAAGAGAAGAAATCAATTTCTAGATAGGAAGTTTTGATAGCTAAATCACAACCACTCCAATCCCAAGATTTAACTAACAATCCTAAACCATCAATAGCTCAAAATCCTCCAAGGGAAGAAGAAATTCCACCTTTGGAAAACTCTAGTCTTTCTAATACTGATGGTTTAGACTTCAAGTTTCATAAGAGAACTTCAAGTGAATATAATTCAAATCTTTGCAAGAAGGGTTCTCTTAAAAAAGGTCCTTATTCCGCTGGAAAGAATTTGAGGATGACATGTCAAGTGATGCCATAGAAGGAGACCTAAGTCATACGAAAACACCTTTTTGACCTTTCATGTTCAAAGACAACCCAAATCTCCAACCCAAACTCATCCTTGACTTTGGTCATGAAGACCCCAAGGAAGACCAGGACATGCTACAATAGTGGCCGGAATGCATATAATTGATAGATAAGGAAGAATCCTTAATAGAATCCAACCTTGGCATAGTTTCAACTCCCTTTGAAAACATCGCTTATCCAAATATAGAGGAGTCCCCAGACGAGACCAATTCAAGAGTCACCAATCCAATTGGAACTTTGAACATCCATAATGAATCCACCATAGAGATTGGAGGGAAAGATGATATCAATGAGCATGGAATCTACTCCATAACCATTTGATTAAATTCATGTTCATATGAGACATCTCCCTTACCAATTGGTCTCTCTATCATTACCATGCATGACATCTTCAACACCCTCACACTTTCAATTTATAAAAACTTCAAAAGGGTTGTTGTCGATGCATATGTTTATCACAAATATTGCAGATCTCGTTATGTTGAATCTTGAGATAAGTGATAGAGGGGAAACCACTTCACTAAATCATATCTTGAAAGGTTTCCCAAGGACAAGCTTAGTGTCCTAAAATAAGCAATCTCAAGATCCTAACATAAGTCTTCACCTTTTCGATATGTTGCCCTTGTGAAAATGAGCATAAAGATATTAGATTATATTCCTTCAGGTATTCTTGTCACTAACTTTTCCAGGTTTGGAACGTCAAGAATGAAGGAACGACAAACATAAGGTATGTCCAAACTAATATGCAACATTGAATTATATTCATCCAATCTTGATTTTTACAAAATTCAAGCTTGGGGGAAAACCACCATGAAAACATCTTTTGCCATGTTGCTACATTAGCTTGGTTGTCCCTACCTTTAAGGCATGCTCAAACTACTACATAAAATCATGCTCTTTCATCTTCACTTAAGTAAATCTTCATAGTACTGTCATGCTACTTTTATTTGCTATAGTGTATGTTTAGGTTTTGAAGTATTTTCATATACCTTTTAAATTATGCATGGTGCTTAGTTTAAATCATAGGTTTTATGATTTTACTTCTAAAGGATTTTTAATTAAGCGTGATGCTTAGGTTAAAATGTCTTCCTAATTCAAATTAGACGTGGTGTCTAGGTTGATTTTTGAACCGATAGTATGCTATAGTATATATTGGATATTTTGTTGGACTAACCCCTATAGGAAAACTTTCAATATCAAATTGGGAAAGTCCTGAGATGAACTCATACTGAAGATAAAGAGAGACACATCAGCCCCAATAACTTTCACAAGCAAGGCGCAGGTAATTCATAATGTCAACATAATGTGAGAGGATGAAGATGACATGACTATTATTCTTGGAAGACCATTCCTCAGCGCTACCAGAGCCATCACCTTCATTAGATCTTGACAAATCCACTACATCTTACCCATTGGAAAGGTATGCTGTAAATTCAATAGTTATACTAATCATGTGCAGCCCAGGAAACGATGCAATAAAGGAAACACCACACCCGACGTGAAGCAACGTAGTAGTTGAAGGAGGGATGGGAGGACTATCCTGACGAAGTTTCAAGATATGAAGACCAATCCAATGATCAGGATGAAATCAAAGAAAAGGAACAAGAAGTAGTAAAGGAACCCCATTAGACCAAATCACAAAAGAAGAAGAAGAAGAAACACAGCCTTAAGAATGGTGGCAGGAGAACAACGATGTACCATAAGAATCATCTGAGTCTACCTCAGATGATAAATCAAACAAGTAAGTACTCTCTCCTATCTAGCCCTATCGGTAAACTATAAATCCAGTTCCTTTGCCACAAGGTAAAAATGGTAGTTATCTAATTAATTAACATTAATAATTTTATCACCTTTATCTTTCTGCATATTAAAGAAAAACAAAATAAATATTTATTTATCATTGCATCATGAAAATCTAAAGCCTCATGTGAGAGAACTTATGGTAATACCATAAGGGAATTTACTATGGTGGCATAAAAATAATTTTTATTCCTCTTGCATTATAAAATAGAAAATCCTACAAAGAGAATCTATTAAAGTTTAAATTAGCTCATGAGAATATTCAATTACTCTTTTGGCTGACCGCTAACCCATTGTCATAATGGAGCCTCGAGTTTTGTTTGTTCTTGTTGGAGTATAACCATGCATGATTGAAAGCACCAAAGAGGAGTGAGCCTAACCAAAAGACTACTTCCAAAGATTATTCAAATCCACCATAGCAAAATCAAGCTTGGGGGGAGGGCACCCCCAATTATCAGGTAAGTGCACCTATGCTATTTATAGAGTCTATTTTATAGTCATCAAATATTAAAAATATGTAATCACATGATGGTTCACCATAGTATCATAAGGAAACTTAAATTACCAAAAATATATGGGCACATGAAGCTCCATGTCTGTCAAGTTTTAAGAGTCCTAAATAAAGATATGTTTAGTTAGGGTGTGTGTTTAATTTGTTAGAGTCAATAAGAACTATGAACAATAATTTTGTCTTGGAGATGATGAATAGTTGCTCTGTCGTAATCCCTTTTAAGTACCTAGTTTTCAACCTTGGAATAGCTGCTATTTATCTTACTCCTAGCAATACTAAGTTCTGGTGATTTATCTTTTGAAAATTCAAAATCTTACATGATGAGCACTTGTATGACAAAGTTTAATTTCCTACCAATGCCATATACATATAAATTTAGATTAGGAAGACTCATTCATGCTACTTGTCTTTGTATTGAGTGTTGTCAACCTTTAGACCCTATGAAGAGTCTTGTCATGCTTTTTAATTCAAGATCACGTACACACCACCCAAATATGCACTACTCTACACTAGAGTAGGCGCAACAACATGTCATTCATCCACCAGAAAAAGGTCTTACTCTTACACTGAGAGTAATCACCACCAAAAATATTCATTCCATTCCCATCTTTCCTTCAATAAATGCTCCAAGTTCTCGTTATACTCTCTGAGCAGTTTTCTTGGTAAAAGAGATATGAGCTATGCAAAAGCTATTCGAAAAAAATATATAGAAATAGAGGAATTAAAAATGAACAAGTGTCTGATGCACCTCTTAGAAAAAATAAATAAATAAGATAGCTCATACTCTCTAGCCATGTTGTTTGAAATTTCAAAATTCCAAAAGATAGATTTATCTCAAGGAGCAAAGTAGAATTAGGTTTTCACCATCACCACCATATATCCACCATATACATACACATGTACATCTTGACTTGATTGTATGACTTGATTCTCTGTGGATCTATTGTTTGACTTTACAATATATACAAAGTAAGTATGCCAACCTTGTTAAGCCATTCCTATGAACTCCACTATATTTACTAGTATAGAGGGGCATGAGATTATTAATGTCTAAGTGAGATCCACAAATACCACATACATAAGAGACTTGAGGGTGTCATACAATTAAGCTCTGAGTTTTATTTCGAAAACTTTGCAAAACCCAGAATTTTGGTAGAGTGAAGAGTTTGAGACATAGTGCCTGATTCGATTGTTTTGTCTCTCGATTGCTCAAGACCCAAGTGATAGTCAAAGCCCCATAGTTAAAGGTAATACTGGTGAGTTCAAAAGTTAGAACATTTTTTTCTAATTCATAGAAGAATTTTTGTTTGAGAGCATGTGAACTGTTGAGGTATAAAAGCATTGCAGCAACTCCTGATCCAAGTTTATTAAATAGGCTTTGCTAGGGACTAGCAAAGAGTAAGCTTGGGGGAGCTTGTTGACGGTTGTTAGCATCAACTTTTAATATAATTATAAACATGATAAATGGATAAATCACATGAAAATAATAGAAATATAGGGGGTTATCTAACAAATTCCACAAGTTTTGGTGTTCTATTATTTTCTAGGGACTATTCCAGAAAAGGCGTAATAAGGGAAGCAAATCAGAATAAATATCAGAATAAATCAGCGACGGGATAGTTTCCATTTGACTAAGGAAGGATCGGGAAGGAACCCGGAGGAAGTGGGACCGGGGCGACTGCCAGGTGGGGTCAGCCGGCCCCACCCTATGCCGGTCGACACCCCCCTGGGCCCACCTTGGCCTCCCTTTTGGAAGCTTCCTCCAGATAATGACCCCAGATGAATCGTAGAAGACATATATCTTATCCAAGTTAGAACTAGAATACCTAAATATCCTCTCTATACTCCTATTATCGACCCTATCCTTAATTCCCGCTTCCGAACAAGTTATCTTTAATTTTGTTGTTACCTTATACCTTAGTTTCTATCCTAGTTTCTATCTACCCCTTTTTGTTAAGTTACAACGTAGTTGATCTCACACGTTTCCCTATGGATACGATATTTAAAACCCCCCAGGTGAAAGCTACAACGGTATTCGTGCGCTTGTAGATTTATCTGTGTGCGTCTTAAAAATACCAACAACGAGTTGAAGGCTAGGCCTACTTTTCTTGGTGCGTGCAGTCTTGCTTAGGGTTGCGATCTGAGTTGGCACGAAAGGAGGCTAGGATTGTAGTTTTAGAGAAGGCCAGTTCATATAGCACTTCTAGGTCTGATCGCTTTAGGAGAAAGAGAGATGAGCGGCGGGAGTACGAGTTCAATAACCAGGACATGTACCATCCACCAGTTTGCGTACGAGGCACAAATATAGGCCAAGAGGTGCAATGCCTTGAGGTGCTAGGCCTCAGGTATTGAGACCATGTGATGGTCATGCCTGGCGAGGTACCGGTTGTGACCCATACAACTTTGGACCTCATGGCAGTGGCTATCCTTCCCATAGCTCTAGCGGACCACTTTTTCTCTGTCGTGGTGATCGCTATCCTCCCATGGGACATAGAATGTTTGGTGTTTTATTAACACTTTTCATGGGCAAATGACCCAACACTAGTATCCTTCATGGTTTACTAACCCTAGTGTTGCGCCATTTGCGCTCACCTCATGTCTTACTATTGATACAGAACGGGGGACTAGAAAACTCTTGGCTTGTGGATATTGTGGATGCTCAGGACACATGACTGAAAGTGTCAAGTGGTTTTCCAGCCTCGACCCTATGACCCAAATCGAGTGCATCACTTTCGGGGATAAAAGCATAGATAAGGTTATGTCCCTCAGGTCCAATAGAGTAGTTTAACTGTGAGATGCCCTCACTGAAATAAAATAGATTACATTGGAAGTTGTAATCACAGTGCCCTCACTAAAATAAAATAAATTGCATTGAAAGTTGTAATGAGACTAACTGGTGTATACTTTTTCAGTTTCTCCAAAAGTGTCATTCTCTCTTCTCAAAAAGTCATATAAAATATATATACAGTTTTAACTTTGACCAAATATTTAAAAATATTAGTATTTAAGCTGTCTAATTACTATCGTTAAATAAATCGATGAATATATTTTGATAACAAACTTATTTAGATAAATAAATACTGTTCATATTTTATATTATCCTGGTTAAATTTTAGAAAAATTGACTTGCACCAACTCGGTAGCGACACTCGTTTAGAGATAGAGGAGGTAACTGGGCTGTAGTCTCTACATGACACGGCTTGTCTAAAAGATAAGCTTATTGGGCTTGTCTAGGAAAGGTGAGGTTGACCATTAATGGGCAGGTCCAGTTTTATCGGACCGCAGCAGCAGGACTCTCGATCCATCTAAAATTCTGTGCAAAAGGTTAAGCTACCTACTCCTACCTGAGTGGCAGGCTGAGACATAAACAAGTCGATGGAGGCAGCAGCCTGCATTGATGCTGATCCTGGTGCAGCAGCACCAAAGGCGCGCACGCGGCCTGCCGCCTCGCAACGGATCGATCGGAGGGCAGCTCCAGCTACCAACAGTCGTTGTCGTCTACGCGCGCGTAGCTACATGCACATGCAGCACACATGACATGCACAAATATGGAGTACTCCACGTACACGTATTCGATGGATAGCTGCCGGACGCGGCCGGGCCCTCCCTAGCTAGAAAGCTGCTAGTACACTCCTAGCTAGCAAGGTACGGACATTAGTAGAGAACCGGCTTTTAACCCCGGTCTATAAAAGCCTTCGGTCCCGGTGCCTAAACCGGGACTAAGGAATCGTGACTAAATATCTCCCCTTTAGTCCCGGTTCACAGGCCCGGGACTAACCTTTAGTCCCAACCGGGACTAAAGGTGCGCCAGGTGGCGCAGGCGGGCCACGCGTGCTTGGACCCTTTAATCCCGGTTGGTATTACCCACCGGGAGTAAAGGTAAATTTTTTTTTTCCTGATTTTGGTATTTCTTATTTTGGTTTTCCAAATAGATTAGGTTTTCAAATGTGTGTATTCTCTGCTTCTAATACATGTATTCGCTGCTAATACATGTATTCACGCACTTATAACTTAGTTTCAAGCATTAAACACAAATAAACTATGAAACTCTATATATAAATGTATTATGGAGCTATATACATAAGTATAATATATATATATGCACATAAAATTTACATTATTATCCATTCATATTTGACTTAGGACACAACCGTTGTCGCCACTTAAATATCATACAGATGTTGGTCTTGATTTGGTTTCAGTTGTTCGGTCGGGTCGAAATAGTACTCGCCTTTAGGTTTGAGCACTTTTTCAAAAAAAAATCCAGCAATGGTCTCTTGAATTCCCTTGAGACGGACATCTTGCAACACTTAGTTCTTCAACCATATAGACTTCAATTTGCATTATAAACAAACAAGTGTTAATATACATAAGATTTAGTTAATAGCAACAACTAAATAAAATGGATGTATTATATATACATATGACATACTTTTAGTGTCTCATTAATAGTTTGTCTTCCATACACCGTGAGGAACTCGCAAACGTAGTATCCACACAGATTGTTGTCTGGTTGCTGCCTTAGAACCCACTGTAAGATATGAAAATACTACTATCGTCATCATATGCATATGTTAAAGCATGTTAAGATAACAGATTATGAGAGCTAGTAGAACTTACATTTAGCGAGTCAGGACCCTTTAGTGGCACTTCCAGATCCGGACGGTGTTTCTCAACAAACCAAGCCCAAATCCTATTCAATAATTGAATCATTAATTAATTAACTATCGTAGTGTAGTTAAAGAGCATGCATCCATATTTAAAGATCAAAGTTACCCCTTGATAATGTCTTGGCAATCTCCCAGTGGTTTTCTCAATGAGTCATAGATTACCAATTGACTTCTAGTCATATCGAAGACTATGAGTATCCAGTGAAAACTGCATTTGTTTATAGAGTCAACATATATATCTTTATGCTGAATTGAAGTAAGATTAATTGTGCAAACGATAACAACACTCACCCAAAGTTGTAGGGGAAGAATATATATTTTCTGGTCTTTTGGTTCACCAAGAACCTCTGAAGATTCCTCTCCATTTGAGGTATCCATTGATCGTGGGGAGTGTTTGGATCCGAGAATACGATTGATGGATCAATGAAACCAATATCTGTCTCTCCCTTCCGTTTGAGCAATAACATCAAGAATCTGCATATATATGTTTGAGGATAGTTAGTTACTATATATATACATATGCTATAGTCAGATTACTAAAAGAAATGATCACTTACAGACAGTAGCAGCTGATGAGAGATTTGTCTAGAGCGTCCATATGGCATAGCTGGTGGAGCTCACTAAATGGAACAAATATAACGTCATCGCCCTGGAAGTAATGTTCATCTCTAATTCTGACGCAAATCCAATCATCTATTCTTTTCTTACATGCCTCTATGTGCCACGAGTTTAACGAGCGCATTTGCGTACCAAGTTCCCTAAGGTCCGTAGGGTTGTATAGACTTCTGCCACGTACATAATTTCTCTTCCACTCATCGACTACAGTGGCATTTTCGATGAGTGCATTTTCTATAAATTGTTCCGCGGTTATACCAGCTCCTAACAAGAAATCTTCCATACCACTGTAGTCTGATAGCACGCTCATGTTTGAACCATATTGATTCCCAACAACTAGCGGGGGCACTGATTGCTTCGATTATTCCCCGAGCTGTGGGACACACTTAAGTGCTCTTTTCTTCTCGTTAATTGCCTTTTGTAGAGTGCGGTCATAGTCGATAGTGGAGAACTCTTCTGAGCATCACGTAGCTTTCTCTTCTTTTCTTCCACTGCTTGCCTTAGAGCTAATTGATGTAAGAAGAACAATTGTTTAGCTTTTTTCTTTGCTTCACAGTCGTCTTTCATTTTTTGAATTGTGCTTGCACATCGGCCTTTATTGAAGTGTCTAGTTCTTCGTCAGTCTTCTCATACGGAAGTTTCTGAGGAATCTTAACTTTCCTTATAGCTTGCCTCTTTGCTTGCGGTGGGGCGGCCGACAACTTTGCTTTTGTGGAGGGCCTCTTCTTTGGCGATGGGGCGGTCGGTGTCGGCATTGGAGACCGTCGTGGACGCGATGGGGCCGGTGTCGGCGTTGGAGAACACCGTGGAGGCGATGAGGCCGGTTTCTTGGGAGGAAGCCGTGTCGTGCATTCCACCATGATCATCCCTCGCAACACTATGACCAACAGGTGATGAATGGTGACTTAGGTCTCTGGGTGAGGTCCTGCAGTGAAAACAACGAGTGTGAATAAAGTATCGCTATTTAAGCGAATACAAAGTTAGTGAAAAAGAGCTAGGTATGATTCACTTTCATTCGCACCTAGGATGAGGAGGAGGAGGAGGCGGCGGTACAATAGGAGGTGATGCCCTAGGAATAATGATATAGCGCTTGCGCCAACAAATAAATGTCTTCTCCGCTTCTCCTAAAGTATTCTCCCCATCACCTCCTTCAATGTCAAGCTGAACATCATATCGCTATGACCTTTTTGAACTCTATCCACCGATACGCGAGCATATCCAGGTGGTATTATTGCCCCATGGCATATTGGTGTCTACGTAGGGTCGATAGGAGATACAACACCGGTAGCCACCATGATTGTGGTAGCCCCCTCTGGAATGTGCAGCTCACATTGTGTATTCGATTTTGTGATGTCATTCATAGGGAAGCGTAGCTTTGTGTCATCACCAGAGTGAGGCACTTCCGTGGAAGCACAACTGCTTTTCAACTGAGCAGAGGGGCTGATGTTGATTTCCGATACTGATGCAGTACTTCGCATTCGGCTCATTGCTAAATCCACTTTCCTTTTGATTTCCTCTCTCATTCTAGCTTCAAGTTTTTCTTCTCGCTCTTTTGCTTGAATAGCTGCTTCGCGTGCTTCACTAAGCATTTGTTGCATGTCTTTTTTTCATAAATTCCTCCTATTTCTTCTTTCTCTGGCGGCTTTTATATGTATCTTTGTCTTGAGGGAAGGCATGCTTCCACGGCACCGCGCTATGACATCTCGTTCGCCCACCGTGTTCGGCGATCCCCAGGGCATATGTCAGCTCATTCCTATCTCTATCTGGTGACCATACTCCTTGTTCCCTCAAAGATTGAGCATAAACCAGTCTCTGTGTTGCTTCTGTGAGTCCTTCGGTATACGTTAATCTCCCGGTCTGAGGGTCAAGGCCTCCCCCGTGACCAAAAAACCACCACTTACCGCGCTCAGGCCAGTTACCTAATTCTGGTTGGATTCCCCTAGCTTCAAGGTCTTCTTTTGTTTTTTTCCACTTAGGAATGGTAGTTTTGTAGCCACCTAATCCCAAGTGATGGTGGTATTGCTTTTCTCGGGCATTCTGTTGGTTCTGTATCACTCATGCTTCTCCCTCTTCAGATGTCTTGAAAGCTACAAAGTCATCCCAAAACGGTCTCAACTTGACATAGGCCTTATTGTTGAAATCTGGAGTAAGGTTCTTCTTGATAAATTCGGTGTACAATTTCTTCTTCCAGGCTTGGAATTGTGTTGACATATTCTTCATAGCCTAGTCCCTAACTCTCCCCTTCAAAGCTTCATCTTCTGTATTGAGCGAGAAATATTGAAGGACATCTTGCCAAATTAGTGCCTTGTCACGATCAGAGACAAAACTAGCTTCAGGATGTCCTTTCCTTTGCCTCCATTCACGAGCACTGATCGAAAGCCTATACCTTACAAGGTAACCACAGTGGTTAGCAAATGTATGTGCATGTGGTCCAAGTACTCTCCCTATTTCCTCCTCGAATTGTGAGATAATGTACCGACCCTCCAATGGCTTCTTCGGGTCTCGTACATTTTTACTCTTCCCCGTAGTTGTCGTTGATGCAGACGGCTATGTATGTAGAAACACAAAACTTATAAATATAATTATACAAATGTAATTATTTTGATTTTCATGTATACACAAGAGATTGTAGACATAACTTTGGCAGTGATTTTCTTCCTAGGACGCTCTTTGCCCTCAACATCGCCAGGGTCATCTCGCTTGATCTTATACCGCGACAATTTACATACGGGCATTCATCCAAATTCTCATAGTCCTTGCCACAGTACAGGATGCAGTTATTAGGACATGCATGTATCTTCAGGATTTCTAATCCCAGAGGGCACACGACCTATTTTTCTTTGTACGTAGTGGCACGCAATTCATTAGACTTTGGAAGTATCTTTTTTGGGTCTTGAGTAATTGCCCAAATGCCTTGTCGGATATGCCATTTTTTTGTCTTCCATTGTAGCAACTCCAGTGTTGTACACAACTTATTTTGCCCATCTTCGACGCCCGGGTATAGTAGTTTCTTGTGATCCTCTAGCATGCGGTCAAACTTAGCTTTCTCTTTTTCACTTTCACAATCTCTTTGTGCATCACGAATGACTTCACCAAGACCATCATCTTCAGAGAGTGTGTCCTCTGCCCCTGCCTCTTCTTCTGCTTTCACAATTGCAGTATCATTGAAGTCACCATATCGAGCAATAATGTCGTCAGGGTCCAATTGTTCTTCTTCGTCTTCTTCCATCATAATTCTGGTTTCTCCATGCTTGGTCTAACAAATATAGTTTGACATGAAACCCGACTTCAACAAGTGTGAGTGAAGAGTCCTTGAGCTACAATATTCCTTTCAGCTAGGCAAGCTAGGTTGGCCTCTCCCAACGAAGCATAATCTTTTGGAGTCAGCTACGCGGATGACTCTCCTTTCGCCTCTCCCCCTAGCGCTCTCCACCACCTCCACCCTCCTCTTCTGCTCCCATGGCGATCCTTAGTGAGGCGGCCCTCATAACATGGGTGGGCTTTCGGATCTCTGCTTCGAGCCGGCTGTTGCTTTCGCTAAGTTGGCATCCCATCGTTTTGGCTCCTCGGTAAGCCCTCTCCCTCACTGTTCTAGCTTCAACTTCAAACTGGTTGCAAGTTTTGGCCGGTCAACTATTTGTCTCAATGAGGAATCGGTGGGTCTTATCCTTCAAGCTTGCCTCGGTGGCTCTGCACCTGAGTTTAAGTTTCTCACCTCTCTGGTTGGATGTTCAGCTTTTTGGTTTGCTATAAGAATGTGGGCTTCATGATCTATAAGTTGAGATATTTTTCGTGCAAATATTTTGTTGTCTTCTTCTCGCTTTGGGGTAATGGTGGACCTAATTGGACTAGAGAATTTGCTATCTGGGAGGCTGATGATCTTGCCTCCTGGACAACAGTTGGTCCTAAAAACAAAGTTGGCACTAAGATTAGTGACAAAGCTGTTAAAAGTTTTGTTGATGCAGTTCGTGGAGGCCGAGTTCTTAAGAAATCTATTTTCCTTCGCCTCTCTTACCCCAAAAATTAGGTTGCCAACTACTTGGATGAGGCTCCTCCCATCCTTACACCTACCATTGGTTCCCCAGCTAAATCTCATGCATCTGTGATGCCCAACAAAACTACCCCAAAGTGTGTTCTACGCTGGGTTGCTAAGACTGATCCCGTATTCAAAGCGAGTCATCAAGATGAGTTAAGGACCAGTGAACACGCCTCCCCGCTTTTGAATTTGAATTCTCTCAATAATTTAGATGCGCAGATCACAGCTGGTGGCCCTCCTTCTGGCCCATCTATGGTTTTGCTGCGCTGTTCAAATTGCTTGGGCCTAGGCCACAGTAGGAAAGACTGTACCCAATCTGTTAGGTGCAATCTCTGCTATAATTATGGACATGATTCCGTCAAATGCCTTTCCTGGAAATGTAAGTCTCGGTAGTACATACTAGTTTCCCGTTTGGTAAACGAAGAGTCACCTTTGCGGTCTTTAAATTCGGTTGGTGAGGTCAGCCACGCTCACTCCATCCATCCCCATCCCTCACATGGCTCTCTAACCATTGAAAACCCCACCACAACAATGGCGAACTAGGAGGTTGACCCCTGCCACTTTGTTCTGGAGGGCTTCACGATTGCGGAGCCAATGCTCCGCCCCCCTCTCCGTCTCGAGGCGTTTGTGTCCTCCTACTACACTTTATACAATGAAGACCTAGCGGTGGTAAAGCTCTCTCCGCCGGTGCACAAAGAGGACTTTGACAAACTCGTCACCACCCTTCGCACATACTTTCTGGAGGTCCATCAGGTTTGCATTGATGAAATCAAGCCATGTGCTCTTGGTGATGCCTACATTAGGTTTAGTTCTGCTCTAGAAAGGGAACGCTTCCTTGGTCCAGTCTTTCGTTTTGGCAACTACTCGATGATTGTGATCAAGCATGATGAGGCGGACAATGCCCATTCCTTTGATTTGGACCGTGAAGCTTGGATCCTTTTAATTGGATTCCCGGAGGACCTCAAGAACACTCCTTCAGTGGCGAAAGTTGTCTCCGGTTTTGGTACCATGGTGCAGTGGCATGAGACTGACAATCTTACAAGAGTTTTCATCAAAATCTATCTCAATGATGATGCCAAGATCCCTGACTCGATCAAAGTGAATGTGGGCCTCCCCTAGAAAGGTAGATCATGGACTATCCCATGCTTTATTTTGAAGAAACAGAGTGTGTCTGAATTGCAGGATGAAAAGGCCTTTGGCACTGGTGGCCCCCTTCACCCCACACTTGCTCAACCTCCTCGGTGGATGGGGTCTATTGTGCAGGCTAGATCAGGTCTACCCCCCGCAGATCCCAATCCTGGTGGTTCTTCCATGAACTTTCAGGGGGAGGGAACAAGTCGTTGGCAGGAACATGTGGCCCCTCAGGAGCCTGTTCAGGATCTGGCTTCAGACGTACCAATGACCTCACTCTTTGCTACTACCAAGTCATCACTCAAGTCAGTCATTGTCAAGCCTTCAGATAGAGGTGATCCCATGATCACTGTTGTGCCCTCCCTTCTGGCAAAGGTATCTTGCTTCATCCCTTCCATTCCTTCTCCCTATTTCCTAAGGAACATCACCTTACTTTGTATCAATCATTGTACACCTATCCCACATTTTTTTTGCTGATAATCAACTCCTAGTTCACCTTGCCTTCATTTTGTCTCTCCTCAGCTTGGTGGGCGGGGTCTTGAGAAGATAGCCCTGGATTATATGAATGAGAAGAATGAAGAGGCAGATACTGACATTGAGATGCTGGATGAACCTCCCCCAATCTTCATGACCCCCAAAAGCAAGAAATCAGTCAAAATTACGGAGAGGTTGGATGACAGGTTTCTGAGAAGGAGCAAAAGAGTTGCCAAGAAGCTTGGAGGCTTCAAGGACAAGGAAAGTGCCAGCAAAGCCTTTTCAGCTGCTGTAGAGGTGGCCCCTATGCCACTGAAGTCATCCCTGGACCTGCACCCTACCTCCCCAAGGATGTCATCGAGGTCATTGCACAAGTCTTCCTCTAGATTCAGCCTGAGGTTGTCTCTGCCGCCCTCCTGGACAATGATAATATAGATGATTAGTTTTTGTAAGCAGGAAAAGTGTGCACTAGTTTCATGTTTAGTGCAGCCTTTTGGTTATCACTCTCATTTTGCTTACCAGTGTCGGTTATATGCCAATAAGACTACTCTTGTCTGTAACTGGTGTTTTAGCACCTTATGGATCTATCTAGTAGACTTTATTTACTTTTTGCCTTTTGTCTTGATTACTTGCCTCTGTGCGATCTGTTCCATTTTTTATATCTGTGATTTGTTTGACAAGTGCTTTTACAAACAATGTTTAGTTCATCCTTTGTCCTCTAATGGATAGCAACAGACACATGATTATACTGTTTTGGAACATAAGGGGGATTAATTCCCAGGAAAAATGGGATGCTCTAAGAGATAAGATAAAAGAAAGTGCCTGTCCAATTTTATGCATCCAAGAAACTAAAAGAGAATCTTTTGACAACATGTACCTCAGAAAATTCTGTCCTAGACTAATGGACAGTTTTGCTTTTCATCCCTCAGTTGGAGCCTCTGGTGGTCTCATCACCATCTGGAACAGCAGTCTTTTTGATGGCATTATTGTTCACTCAAATTCCCATAGTATTACAATCAAATTCACATGTCGTTTGGACAATAAGGTTTTTCATGTCAGTAATATCTATAGTCCTGCAAACCCCTCCCTCAAGGTTGGCTTTGTCAGTTGGCTCCAAAACTTAGACACTGTTACACTTGATGATTGGGTCTTGGGAGGGGATTTCAACCTCACCAGGCATATGGAGAATAGAAACAAACCAGGTGGGGATCCCAATGAAATGTTTTTGTTCAATGATATGATTTCTGAGCTCGATCTGTTGGAGATTCCTTTTAGTGGCAGAAGTTACACCTGGAGCAATATGCAGGCTGACCCTTTACTGGTTAAACATGACTGGGTTTTCACATCTCCAAATTGGAATATGTCCTTCCCTGTCAGCTATGTTCAACCCCTATCCAAACCCATCTCAGATCACATTCCCTATGTCTTACATATTGAGAGTAATATCCCAAGATCCAACCTGTTTAGATTTGAAAATTTCTAGACTGAACATCCTGGTTTTACTGAGACTGTCAACCTTCATTGGAATAGCTCACCCTACTTTGCTAATGCAACCAATAATCTAACAGCACAACTAAAACAGGTAAGGTCTGGTCTCAAATCCTAGAGCAAGAAGCTTTCCAACCTGTCTAAACTTATTGAGAACAACAATTGGGTTCTTCTTTTATTGGATGGCTTAGAAGAGCAACGAAGTTTGTCCAGACTAGAAACAACCTTCAGAGTTCTTGTCAGGAATCATTTAGCATCCCTCTTGGAATCCAAAAGAATCTATTGGAAGCAAAGAAATACTGTCATATGGATCACCCTTGGAGATGAAAATACTCACTTCTTCCATACTATGGCCACTATCTTTCATAAGAGAAACTTTATAGCCTCTCTAAGGAATGATGAAGGTGAAAATTTAACTGATCATGATCAGAAGGCCAATCTATTGTGGAATTCCTACAAAAAAAGATTGGGTTGCACTGAGTTTTCTAATATTTCCTATGATCTTGGTTCTCTTTTAACTGAGAATGTTTTAGAAGGTATGGATGTTGTTTTCAGTCAATCTGAAATTGATTCGGTGGTAAAGGAACTTCCATCTAATCATGCCCCTGGTCCTGATGGTTTTAATGGCTGCTTCATCAAGAAATGCTAGAACATAATCAAAGTTGACTTCATCAGATTACTTAAGGATTTCAGTCTGCACAATACTAATCTCAGAAGCATAAACACATCTATGATAGCTCTTATTCCCAGAAAGACAACCATGAAAGTGTGGATGACTACAGGCCTATATCTCTACTCAACTATTCCCTCAAATGCATCACCAAAATTTTATCCCAGAGACTCCAGGTTGTCATCCCCCAATTGGTTCATGCCAATCAATATGGATTCCTCAAGGGAAGAACTATCCAAGACTGCTTAGCTTGGTCTTTTCAGTTCCTACATCTTTGTCACCTTTCCAAGAAAGAGATTGTTATATTGAAACTTGACTTTGAGAAAACATTTGACAAGTTAGAACACCCAATGGTTACCCAGATCCTAAAATACAAGGGGTTCTCTGACAAGTGGGTTCGGTGGATAAAGAATATTCTTGAATCAGGCTCCTCCTCAGTCTTACTCAATGGCATACCAGGGAGGTCCTTCCACTGCAAAAGAGGAGTGAGGAAGGGTGACCCTCTATCCCCACTTTTGTTTGTACATGCATCTGATCTTTTACAAACAATTGTCAACAAAGCTTGGGGCATGGGTGTCCTAAAGCATCCCATTGCTGATAATTTCAAGGGAGACTTTACCATAGTTCAATATGATTATGACACCCTATTAATACTTCCAGGGGATGCCAAAGTCTTATTCAACCTCAAAGGGCTACTTAGATCCTTTTCAGACTCCACAGGGCTACATGTCAATTTCAGAAAGTCTTTCTTGGTTCCAATCAATATGGACAGTAACTGCGAACACATGGTGGATAAGTACCCATGTAGCTCAGTTTTATGATGAGTAATTGCCCAACACTTGAGCGGTTCAGTTTGAGTGGCTTGAACTAACCCCTTTGCGAAAGCAAATGTGTACCTGTCTATCGGCTTGTGGTGTGCAGGTGCTATGCCTAGTGACAGTGGTCAATGGCGTGGAGAAGGTCAAGTAGAGGCTTGCCGAGCCGATGGACTGAGAGCTGTGAAGGGCGGAAGCGGGGCTCTTCTTCTTGATCATGTCCCCGTTTTGCTTGTGTTCTTCGCGTTTTGCTTTTGCTCCCTCTTTGTTCCCGAGATGATTTCTCTTTGTAGGGAGTAGCTCTTGCAAATCCATTTGAACCAAGTTGTTCATATTCGAGAGGAGCATCTTTGCACCAAAGGATCCATCCTCAAACCTCTCGAGTACACAGATCGGGTGATTTCTTTGTGGTGTTCTTTGTTCTTACCCCTTTTCCCCCAAATCCTCGTTTCCCTTAAATCCTCACCAAATTGAGCAATGATTTCTTCGGGATAGCTCCTCCATAGTACTAGAAACATGCCTACCAAGTTGGGTTGCTAGTGGAGATCATTTAGTTAGGATTTGGGAAGATTTGGCGGAGAGAAAATCGTTTTTTGAGTTTTCTGTGTTTCTGTTGGGGGCGTCGGACGCTCCGACGGTTTGCGTCGGACGCTGGTATGTGCTGACGTCAGCGTTCATCGCTCGTCTTGTCTGCGTCTTTCAGTTTTGGCATCGGACGCTCTTCAGAGTCCGTTGCCTAGCATCCGTCGCGTCTTGTGCGCTGTGCAGTTCTGTTAGGCTTTCGGGTAGGCCGACGGACGCTCGTCCAAGCGTCCGTCGCCGAGCGTCCGTCGCTTCAGCAGTTCTCAGCTTCTGTTAGGCTCTCTGGAAGGCCGACGGACGCTTGCCTAAGCGTCTGTCGCCAGCGTCCGACGACCTATCATGGATCGTCCGTCGCGCTGTCTTCCAGCGTCTGTTGCCCTGCTGTCCAGCGTCCGTCACCTGCTTTTCTGGCTGAGTTGCTTGGGGTTCTTGCCTATTTCTCATAGGTGTTGAGAACTCAATCTTGGGGGTTTCTGGTGAGTTTTTCTCCACTGTCGGTGAGCTTTCATTTGCTCATTTTCTCCTGAATCCCCGCTCGCGTTGCTCGGCGGAGGTTGAGCACCCAACATCTGGGTTTGGTTTTTGGAAAGAGTGGCCCGAATATTTCAAGAGAAATTTGAGGCTCCCATTCACCCCCCCCTCTGGTCGCCATTCTCGGTCCTTCAATTGGTTTCAAAGCCGGTTAAGGATCTTTCCATCTTACACGGTTCTTGATCCGCGAAGGTGACATGGAGCGAGGTGCTGGTAAACCTCCGTTTTTCGATGGAACGAACTTCTCCTACTGGAAGGTGCGCATGTCCGCCTATCTACAAGGAGTTGATTCGAACATATGAGAGATTTGTGAGAATGAGGTCTATCGTGTTCTTGCGGCTCGTCTTGACCCTCTCCAGATTTCTCAACACAACGTAAACAGCAGAGCACGTAGTATTCTCTTCTCGAGTCTGTGTCTTCCTGAGTTTGAGCGAGTCTCGAACCTCACTACGACGAGAGAGATCTGGCTAACACTTGTGCGATATCATGAGAGCAATCCTCAGATGAAGTCCAGGCTCTTCGACACATACCGTAGGGAGTACGAGAACATCGTACAGTTGGTCGGCGAATCTGTTGACGGGATGTTCACTCGCTTCCAATCTATCGTCAACAATATGTGTGCTAATCGAGCCAACTTGCCTTATGATGATCATGAGATGGCTATCAAGCTTTTGCATGCTCTTGATCAGAAGGTGTGGGAGATGAAGGTGGCTGCCATTCATGAGTCACTGGGCTATGATGCCATGATCGTGGACGAGCTGTTCAGCAAGCTTAAGTCCTCGAAGATTGACTACCAGACCCGGGCCAAGCTTGAAAACCCGTCGAAACCATCTATGGCGTTGGTTTCTGGCCCTGGCGGGACGTCTTCTTCCTCCTCTGACCCTTCACACTCTTTGTTCGCTTTGTCTTTGATGTCTGTGACAGAGGAGCAAGTGGAGGCCCTTGGAGATGATGAGTTGGCTTTGGTCATCACTAGGTTCTCACGGTTTCACAACAACCGTTTGAACCGACGACGTGGTGGCACGGCCAAGGGGTGCTACCGTTGCGGTGATGAGGATCACTTCATGCAAACTGCCCCAAGAAATCTGCGGGTGACTTCACCAAGCGCAAGGACAAGCGCGAGCACCACTTCGAAGACAAGCACAAGCCCAAGGGTGGCTACAACCGAACGTCCTCCAAGAAGGTGATCGACAAGGTGAAGGCCAAGCACCGAGCCTTCCTCGCCTCCTCAGCGACATTGATGCCTCCTCCGATGTAGGTACTTCTTCAAGCAATGATGAGTCGAAGGGAAAGGTTGAGGACAAGTTCAACGACCTATGCTTCTACGCCGACGGCAAGCACGGTGGCTTTTGCACCATGGCAATTGAAGAAGGCAAGGTCGGTAAGCGCAAGGATGACTCCGGCTACGACTCCGACACACCCGAGGTATCACCCACCATCGAATCCCTCTCTCTCAAGCTTGAGTCCCTGAATGACACCTTGATGAGTCACGATGCTTTGCTCAAGTGTGCTGCATGCGAGAGGAACGAGCTAGAGTTTGCTAAGGCATCAGTGGTGGTTACAGAGGAGGTAGAGTGTGATGCTTGCGCCATTCACATGTCTAGTCTTGTCACTCTCCAGGACAAGTATGGCACTCTACTTGAGGCGGTCAGTGAGCTGAAGGCTAGGCCTAGCTTACTTGGTGCGTGCAAGTCTTGCTTAGGCTTGCATTCTGAGCTGGTATAGAAGGATGCTAGGATCGCTGTGTTAGAGAAGGTCAGCTTAGATAGAACTAGAGAGTCAGATCGCTTTGAGGCTTTGGAGCTTGAAATCGCGTCGTGCAGACACGACAAGATGCGTACCGAGGAGGAAAACACATACCTTCGGTCCATCTTAAGCTGGGTGTCTTGCCGAGAGCCGCAGTTAGGGATGATGCTTAGCTAATGAAAAAGCGTTGGCAGCACGGGAGTAGGTTTTGCTATAGGTGGGAAGGACAATAGCATGTTCGTAAGATCGATGAGTGCAGTGCTTTGAGCGAAAGAGAGAAACCCACTACAACTCCCAAGCTTACCAAGATAACTCCACCTAAGACTACCAACCCCTCTGAGTTTCCTGTGAGAGATGGTGTGTTTGAAGAGCCACCCAAAACCACTCCACAGAAGCAAGTGTGGATTGCCAATCCGAACCATCTTCGCAACCCACTTGACACACTGCCAGATATCTCTAGTGATCCCCTTCCTAAAAAAGCTAGAGCCACCCAACCCACCAAGAGAGCGCCTACCAAGAGTGCGGTGAGGTACCACTGTGAGTATTGTGAGCGGGATGGGCACTTGGCTGAGTTTCGCTTTAGGAGGAAGAGAGATGAGCGACGGCAGGTTGAGTTGAACAATCGGGACATGTACCACCCACGAGTTGGGGTGCGTGAACCAGAAGTTCAGAGGCGCACTTCTAGGCCTAGAGGTACAATGCCTCAAGGTGCTAGGCCTCAAGAGGCGATACCACGTGGTGGTCGTGTCCAACGGGGTACCGGTCGTGACCCATACGACTATAGGCCTCGTGGCGGTGGCTTTACTCTACCTTCTCTAGGGGACCACGTTTTCCCTATCGTGGTGATCGCTATCCCTTCGTGGGGTAGGAGATGTTTGGTTTTTCTCCTAACCCATTCTTTGGGCAAGTGGGACAACACTGGTATCCTTCATAGTTTACTAACCCTAGTGTTGGTCTATTTGCTTACCCTATGTCTTTTTATTGATGTAGGAAGGAGGACTGCATGAGACTTGGCTTCTGGATTCCGGATGTTCACGCCATATGACCGGAAGTGCCAAGTGGTTCTCCAGCCTCGACCCCGTGCGCCACACTGAGTACATCACATTCGGGGACAAGAGTAAAGGTAAGGTTGTCTCCCGGGGGTCCATCCGAGTAAATTCGTCTTTTGTACTAAATGATGTTGATTTGGTTGCAAATTTTCATTTTAACCTTCTCTCGGTTTCGCAACTCCTTGAAGATGGTTTTGAGGTGAGCATTAAGCCAAACTTGTCTCGGATTCTGGACTCTCAAGGTGATCTTGTTTGCCGGATTTTGCCTTTCGGGAAGGTTTTTCTTGTGGATTTTACTATCTCTTCCTGACCTTCTCGTTGTCTTATTGCCGATTCTTCCTCTGAGCTTTGGAAGTGGCATAGGAGATTAGGACATCTGAGTTTTGACTTGCTTGCAAGGCTTAGCTCAATGGACCTTATCCAAGGATTGCCAAAGCTAAAGTTCAAGAAGGATTTGGTTTTCCATCCTTGCAGGCATGGCAAGATGGTTGCCGCTTCCCATCCTCCTGTGACTGAGATCATGACCACTCAACCCAGCGAGCTCTTGCACATGGACACAGTTGGTCCAGCTCGGGTCAGGTCAGAAGGAGGGAAGTGGTATGTTGTTGTAGTCGTTGATGACTACTCGAGTTACTCTTGGGTGTTCTTTTTGGAGAGTAAGGATGAGGCTTTTCCACTTGCTCGAGATCTGATTTTGAGATTGCAAAATGAGCTACCTAAGAATGCCATGAGAGCTATCCACAGTGACAATGGCACATAATTCAAGAATGCTCACTTTGCAACTCTTTGCTCTTCTTTGGGTCTCGATCACCAGTTTTCCTCACCTCACACTCCCCAGCAGAACGGTGTTGTTGAGCGCAAGAATTGGACCCTTATTGAGATGGCCAGGACGATGCTCGATGAGCATAGGACTCCTAGGCGGTATTGGGCCGAGTAACTCAGTTCTGCTTGCTATGTTTCCACATTTTTCTCTGAGCTTTCAAGAAGAAGACTTCTTATGAGTTGCATTTTGGGTGACCACCCAAGGTAAGTCACCAACGGGTGTTTGGGTGCATGTGCTTCATCCTCAAAAAGGGCAGTAAGTTGGATAAATTTGAATCACGGTCTTATGACGGTATCTTTCTTGGTTATTCTACTCACTCTCGTGCTTATCGTGCACTTAACCTTGAGACTAACCAAGTGATGGAGACTTGTGAGATTACCTTCGATGAGACTATGCCTTGTGTTTCCACTGCTTTTGAGCTTGCAGGTGATGATGAGGTGAACACTAGCATCTTTGTGGAGCAGGAATATGCCGATTGGGGTGATCCCGAGCCAACTCCACTAGCTGCCCCCGTCGACCCTGCGACGTCCACTTCGGCTCACGGTCCCGATCTGACTACTTCCTCTATATGGGGGCCGTTCGAGCAGCTTCCTCAATCGGTGCCCGTTGCACCTGAGGGAGCTCCAGCTTCTATCGAGGGGGAGGCCACTTCGTCCAGGCAGGCTCCCCACCACATCCAGCGGCAGCACCCGCCGGAGAACATCATCGACGACATCGACCGTCGAGTCACGCGGTCCAGGTCCTATCTCTCTCACTTTGCTCATTCGGCTTTTGTCGCGTCTTTTGAGCCTCGAGATGTTTGACACGCTTTGATGGATCCGGATTGGGTTAATGCCATGCATGAGGAGTTAGAAAACTTTGAGCGAAACCGCATTTGGGTCTTAGTTCCTCCACCACCTAGTTGCCACCCCATAGGTACCAAATGGGTTTTCAAAAACAAACAAAGTGAATATGGGGTGGTAGTGCGCAACAAGGCTAGGTTGGTAGCTCAAGGCTTTTGTCAAAAGGAGGGAATAGACTGTGAGGAAACCTTTGCTCCTGTCGCTCGTTTAGAAGCCATTAGAATCCTTCTAGCTTTTGCGGCTTCTAAGGGTTTTAAACTTTTTCAAATGGACGTTAAAAGTGCTTTCTTAAACGGCTACATAGAGGAGGAAGTTTATGTTAGACAACCTCCCGGTTTCGAAAATCCCAAGTTTTCAAACCATGTTTTTAAACTCCACAAAACTTTGTATGGTTTGAAACAAGCACCTAGAGCATGGTACGATAGGCTAAAACCCTTTTTGCTTGCTAAGGGTTTTAAAATGGGATCGGTAGATAAGACGTTGTTTCTCCTCAGCAAGGCAAAGACACTCTCCTAGTCCAAATATACGTGGATGATATCATCTATGGTGGTTCTTCTCATTCTCTTGTTGCCAAGTTTGCAGATCTTATGAGCAGGGAATTTGAGATGAGCATGATGGGAGAGTTGACTTTGTTTCTCGGGTTGCAAATCAAGCAAACCCGGGAAGGGACGTTTGTGCACCAAGGCAGGTACACGAAGGATATCTTGAAGAAGTTTGACATGGGCGAGGCAAATCCCCTCTCAACACCCATGTCGACTACGACTGCCTTGGATGCGGACAAGGAAAGAGAGGAAGTGGATCAGACGGAGTACCGAAGCATGATCAGGTAGCTTCTGTACTTGACAGCGACTCGGCCGGACGTTCAGTTCGTTATCTGCTTGTGTGCACGCTTTCAGGCGTCCCCATGGACTTTGCACAAGCTGGCGGTGAAATGCATCATGAGGTACTTGTTCTTCACTCCCGAATTTGGACTTTGGTTTTCTACCTCTTCCTCTCTTGAGCTTTGTGGTTATTCTGATGCCGACTTTGCCGGATGTCGTCTTGATCAGAAGTCCACTTCTGGGACTTGCCAGTTTCTCGGGTCTTCTTTGGTGTCTTGGTCTTCCCACAAACAGTCTAGCATGGCACAGTCGACGTGCGAAGCTGAGTACGTTGCCGCGGCTAGTTGCTGCTCATAGTTGATTTGGATGATTTCCACATTGAAAGACTTTGGTCTTGTGCTTACTAAGGTGCCTCTGCTTTGCGATAGCACGAGTGCAATTAGTGTGGCCAAAAATCCCGTACTTCACTCCAAGACCAAGCACATTGAGGTCCGCTTTCACTTCTTGCGTGATCATTATGAGAAGGGCGACATTGACCTTCGGCATGTCGAGACCCAAAACCAGCTTGCGGACATTCTCACAAAACCTTTGGATCAAGCTACGTTTCCGCGCCTTCAGGGCGAGTTGGGTGTTTGTTTCCCTTTTCTTTTCTTTCGTTTGATGTAGTTCATTTGCATTTGTGACATAGTTCATTTTAAGCTTCATACCTATAGCCGATATAATGAATCTATGCTCTATTTGAGGTGCTTTATGTGTCTATCGTGTTTCCTAACTTAGACTCTCTTTGATCTCTTGATTTGCAATAGAGCTAAGTTATAAAATCTTTAAAACTGAATTTAATTCCCCATGTCACCTCTGAAATGGCACTAGCATGTGTAGGCTTTTGAAGATCCTTCTTGGCTTCCTTGTATATAGCTTGTAACTATGGCTCTTCATTGTTTCATTCACTTCCATTGAACACCATGCTTAAAATTGATCTAAAATGAAATTTCTCACTGTTTTGTGAATTGGAAAGATCGAGTTGGGTCTACATTGTGATCACTTCACCATGTGTTCGAGACTGCTTCCCCATACGGGTGGAACTTGAGCGGTGTCGTGTATGACCAAAACCGGTGTGTTAAGTCCTTTGACTTCGCCCGATTGGTAAGCAGTTGCATCACTTTGTTTACAACCACTCGCATATAACTTAAATGTGCCTAAAACTGAAATTGGCTGCGAAACTCTGAAATTTGAAAAATTCTTTTAGTTGGGTCATTGGCTTGTTGTATGAACTTAGCTAGGGATAGTTCTACTTGCTATACATGAGATTGCTTTGAAATAGATCCTATCTTGCTTGCCTTGTTTAGTTGTCTCTAGGAGGTGATACCCATTCCTTGCTCACACATGTAATCTTCTCTATTTTGGCTTCTAAAGTGATCTTTAGCTCAACCTAAGTCTTTGTTGGGCACGTAGAGATTTTCCTATTCTCACAAGATCACATCACTTGGAGCATATATTCATTGTCCTAGCTCTATGTATGAAGCTTGTTGCACTCATTTTTCATATCATGACGTTTGTGGCTGGTTCTTGAGTCTTGAGTTTTGATGAGCTACATGTGTCACCAAGGGGAGAGATGTGCATTTCATTCCATTTTCAGCCATCAAATTCCAAGGGGGAGATAGAGTGCATCTCATTGGTCTCATTATTTTAGAGCTTCGGTCAAGGGGGAGTTTTTGTGCTTCTTTTGCCTTAAGGCGTTCAATTGGTATCTTGCTCAGGGGGAGCTTTTGCTAGATGTGTTGAGTCGTTGCCTCTTCTGGCGCGTCTAGCTTGCTTTATTGGCTTCGACAGATTTTGATTGGCTTCTTGATTGGCTTCTCTTGGTGTTCAAATTCGTATTTTGAGCTTTGAGAGTTTTTATTGGCATCTTGGACTTGCTAGCGGTGTTGAGCCTGTTTTCTGCCTCTTCTTGAAGGCTAGTTTTCATTTGCTTGGTTGCGTCGAGCCGTTGCCCATGTATTTGGGAACCAAGTTTTGGACTCGTTTTGCTTCTCTCAAGTGACCCCGTTTTTGGCTTTCTTAGCTTTTTGGTCATTTGGAGAGCTTTACCTTGTGGCTCAAATCTGAAATGCACTTGTGTTGACAATGCACTCATCAAGGGGGAGATTGCGAACACATGGTGGATAAGTACCCATGTAGCTCAGTTTTATGATGAGTAATTGCCCAACACTTGAGCGGTTAAGTTTGAGTGGCTTGAACTAACCTCTTTGTGAAAGAAAATGGTGCTTGTCTATCGGCTTGTGGTGTGTAGGTGCTATGCCTAGTGACATTGGTCAATGGCGTGGAGAAGGTCGAGTAGAGGCTTGCCATGCCGATGGACTGAGAGCGGTGAAGGGCGGAAGCGGGGCTCGGACTGAGGGACCATGGGCGCTGGCGGACTAGCTATGGTGGCTAGTGCTTGATAGCGGTGAGTGCGACAAGACAAGGAGGTAGACCGAGTCGACCAAGTCAAGACGGCGGACGAGCAGGTCGAGCAGAGGCTCATGGGACTCGGAGTCCGACCCGACGAGGACAAGGTGGCTCGAGTCGAGCGGTTTGGTGGTTTGGGCCACAAAACCATCGAAGGACGGTTTCCGAGTTTGGGCCTCAAAACTCAGGGTTCGGTAGTTGAGCCCAAAGCTACCGGTGGCGGGTTTTGCGGGTTTGGGCCTCAAAACCTGGGCGGAGCTTCCGAGCAAGCGGGGATGGCACGTGGCGGAATCCTGGAGGTTGCGTCGAGGCGACGGCAACTCCCGTCAGGAAGCAGGGCCGTCCATTCAAACGAGTGGCTGAGAGTTATCGACTTGGATTACAATGTCTTAGGGCTAGGTAATTCGGTCATGTATCTAGGGGGGTCTTTGGGAAATAGCCAAAGCCCTGTTAAATAGTGGATGAAGGGGTATCCTCATCCTATCTCTTGAACCCTAATCATGTTTCCCCAACTCTCTCTCTCTACCCTCTCTCTAGTTCATGAGATCCCTAGGTTGATTTCACCAACCTCTATAAGAACTTGAGTTTGTTGCGAGGAATCAGAGGCCGTAACCTCCGTAAGTCATGGTGGCTTCGATTTCTTGATCGTGTCCCAGTTTTTCTTGTGTTCTTCGCGTTTTGCTTTTGCTCCCTCTATGTCCCAGAGATCATTTCTCTTTGTAGGGAGTAGCTCTTGCGAATCCGTTTGAACCAATTTGTTCGTACTCGAGAGGAGCATCTTTGCACCGAAGGATCCATCCTCAAACCTCTCGAGTACACAGATCGGGCGATTTCTTTGTGGTGTTCTTCGTTCTTACCCCTTTTCCCACAAATCCTCATTTCCCTTCAATCCTCACCAAATTGAGCTATGATTTCTTCGGGATAGCTCCTCCAAAGTACTAGAAACATGCCTACCAAGTTGGGTTGCTAGTGGAGATCATTTAGTTAGGATTTGGGAAGATTTGGCGGAGAGAAAGTCGTTTTTTCGAGTTTTATGCATTTCTGTCGGGGGCGTCGGACGCTCCGACGGTTTACGTCGGACGCTGGTACGTGCTGACATCAGCGTCCGTCGCTCGTCTTGTCTGCGTCTTTCGGTTTTGGCGTTGGACGCTCTTCAGAGTCCGTCGTATCTTGTGCGTTGTGCAGTTCTGTTAGGCTTTCGGGTAGGCCGACAGACGCTCGTCCAAGTGTCCATCGCCGAGCGTCCGTCGCTTCACTAGTTCTCAGCTTCAGTTAGGCTCTCTGGAAGGCCGACGGGCGCTCGCCTAAGCGTCCGTCGCCAGCGTCCGACGCCCTGCCCTGGAACGTCTGTCGTTCTGTCTTCCAGCGTACGTTGCCCTGCTGTCCAGCGTCCGTCGCCTGCTTTTCTGGCTGAGTTGCTTGGGGTTCTTGCCTCTTTCTCATAGGGGTTGAGAACTCAATCTTGGGTGTTTCCAGTGAGTTTTTCTCCACTGACAGTGAGCTTTCATTTGCTCGTGGGAGGTTGAGCACCTAGCATCTGGGTTTGGTTTTTGGGAAGAGTGGCCCGAATATTTCAAGAGAAATTTGAGGCTCCCATTCACCCCCCCCCCCTCTAGTCGCCGTTCTCGATCCTTCAGTAACAGAGCTGCCCACTTGTCCAATACCTTTGGTTGCTCAGTAGGAAGCATGCCTTTCACCTACCTTGGACTTCCTTTGGGAACTACCAGACCAACTGTTTTAGAGTTCACCCCTTTACTCTCAAGAATTGAAAGAAGACTCTTAGGAACTAGTAGATTTTTGTCCTACCACGGGAGGCTAACACTTGTCAACTCAGTTCTCTCAGCCTTACCTACTTTCTATATGTGCAGTCTCAAATTACCCCCACAGGTGATCAAGCAGATTGATGTTTATAGGAAACATTGTCTGTGGAGTAAAGGTGACATTCACAGAAAAGGCTCTTGCCTAGATGCTTGGGATATAGCATGCAAGCCAAAGAATCATGGAGGTTTGGGCATTATAGATATTAAGTTACAAAATGAAGCCCTTTTGATGAAATTCTTAGACAAGTTCTACAATTGTGCAGAAGTGCCCTGGGTGACCTTAACATGGGATAAGATTTATTAAAACACCCAAATTCCCCCTCATGTCAGGAGACCTGTTGACTCTTTTTGGTGGAAGGACATTATTAAACTCTTCATATCATTCCAGGGCCTTAGTGAGTGCAAACCCAACAAAGGCAACACTATAACTCTCTGGTCTGATCACTGGGCAGATTTACCACTTCAAGATAAATACCCCCAGCTATTCTCCTTCAGTAAAAATAGAAATGTTTCATATACCATTTCCTCAACCAGAGTGTGGACAGACACTTTAGTCTCCCTCTGTCTACAGAAGCAAATGCTCAGCTCCAGGACCTCCTTGCTCACATAGAGGCTGAAAATTGGGATTCCAATCTAAAAGACTCCTTTAGTCATACTGTTGGGGCTCCCCAACTTACAGCAGCAAGAAGGCATATGTACATCTGATTGGAACCACTACTACTTCTCCATTATTCAAATGGCTTTGGAAATCCAGTAACTTAGGCAAACACAAATTCTTCTTCTGGCTTCTACTTAGAGACAGATTAAACAGAAGAAACATTTTAAGAAGAAAAAATATGGTACTGGATGACTATAGTTGTGTCCTCTGTGACTTGGGTTGTGAAGAAACTTGTTTCCACCTGTTCTTTGAGTGCAACTTCAGCAAAGACTGTTGGTCCATTTTATCAATCATTTGGAACCTATCCCTTAGCCCTTTGGACATGGTTCTACAAGCAAGACAGGATTTTGGAGACTCAATTTTCATGGAAATAGTGATCACTGCTTGTTGGGTTATCTGGACAACCAGAAACAGCGTCATTTTCGACAATGGCCAAGCCAACCTGCTGGTATGGAAAGATCTTTTCAAATTGGAACTTGGACAGGTGTGCACCAAAGCTAAGTCATCAAGGAAGGCCTCTCTTAATCTTTGGAGAGATAATCTTTTATAGCTTGCCCTCTTTTTCTTTTGGGTCTGGTACCCTATAATTCCTCTTTCTTTTTGTTGATGTTTGTACTCATTCTTTCATTTAATGGAAAAAAGGTAGGGGAGCACCCTACTAACTTGCTCAAAAAAAAACAATATTCCTTTAAATTCTTGCACAAGGTGCATGGAAAACACATGAAATTATCATCCCCCTTGTTTACCTCAGCCGCTCTTAAAAAATAATGCACGCCATCAATGAACTCTTTGGAGCGGCGATCTACATTGTACATCCAATGGCGTGTCATCGTCTGCATTATATGACCCAAAACATAATTAAATTTCTCATTTTGGTCAAAAATGATATTATAAAAATACTGAAAGGTCTGCATTAAAATAACATGAGATGGAACACCATCATCTGTCATTTCCGAGTCACACAAAGACTAATGTATGATCTATGAAAGCCTCGACATAACGTATGCTAACACCACTAGTACTATACACAAAAAATCTAAAATGCACTTCAGTAGCATAATGATCTCCCGACCAATCCTAATTAAAGCAGACAGATCATTATTCGTCTGTTCAACATCGACGAGCTCCTTGAGCTGGCGAGCTGCCTCATGAGCCTTCGTAGCCTCCGTCACATGTTTAACATAATCTTCCTCCCAGTACCAGCCGCGGCATCCAGTGCCATCCCACTAAAAATAGAAATAAAAAATCAACACTTTAATCAAAATCATCAGGAAATATAGGTACAAATTAACCATAACCATCAAATGAGACAAAATATATAACTCACATTGTGATCTGGACACTTATAGAAGATCCGACTGTTGTTGGGACCCGCCTTCCCCACTCGGTACTCTTTCACAGTCTTTTGCATACACTTGCCACAGGTAATGAGAGGGAAGTCTGGCCTTAGTCGCTTTGAAACCCGATCAGAGCCCGAGTGCCCCGAAGCAGTTATCATCTAGTCTCTATACTCATTTTTCAAACTAGATATTATAAATTCCTCATATTCTAAACAAAGAAAATAAAACAACTAAAATTTATATTTCTCTAAAATCATCAAATGTGTCATGTATACAACTAAAGTATTCTAGGTAGCTACCTTCTTCATCTAAATATATAATTATTTTGAGCTCAAGTGACATATATATATAAATCAAGAACAATCCACCATAAATTCCTCATTTAATAATATCCTAAAAATCTATATTTCTCAAACTAAGGTAAATTAATCTTGAAATGTGGAACATATAATACCCTAAAATCTCTATTAGAAAAAATAAATCTATTTCTATTTTTTAACTAATTAAATTAAATAATACACTATAAAATCTCTATTTTCAACTAATTAAACCATAAAATGTGGTAGACATAGTAGAAATGAAAGGTGTATACTTAGAATACTAGTTTTAGTTATCTTCTTCAAAATATTCAAACAATGTCAAGTGAATGAAGCTTAAAATGGCAAAAAAGAGAAAATCATAAAGAAAAATCACATATAGACCAAGAAACAATATATGTTGCCGCTAAAATATGAGAGGTTGAAGATAGTAACCTTTCAACAAGTCGATGGAGGCGTAGAAGTGATCAAATGAAGCAATGGTCGAAGAGGAGATGAAGAACAGTAAAGAACAAAGCAAGAACAGAGTGAAGAAATGAGCTCTCGGGCTCGGCTGGGGGAGGACGAAGAGTTCAAATAGGGGGGACCTTTACTCCCGGTCCATATAACCAGCCGTGACTAAAGGCCTACCTTTAGTCTCGGCTGGTCGGTTTAGTCTCGGTTTTTGACACCAACCGGGGCTTAAGGTAGGCCTAACACCAACCGGGACTAAAAGTCCCCCTACAATGTCCTGACGCCCGTAGCCGTTGGGAGGGAACTTTTAGTCCCGGTTGGCAACCGGGAGTAATTTAGTCTCGGGCGTAATTTTAGGTGGGACTAAAGCTGTTTTTAACAATCGACAAAAGGTGTTCTGTAGTAGTGGGAGTAGAGACTAGAGAGGAGGGGTAGGAATGGCGCAGGTCGGACCGGCAAGAAGGATGGAACGATACAGTACAGGCAGCTAGCTGGTTGCATATATTGGTAGCTGGCTCATGCCGACAGGCAGGCAATTCAAGTGAACCGCTCCAAAGTCTGGATCGATCGACATTGCGACACTGCTGGTAGTAGAGGACTGTAGAAGTAGTAGATAGCTAGCATAGATGATGATGATCGGTTATTAGCTTCTCATGAGAGCTTACCAGTAGTAGTAGATCCAGCTGCTGCTACAGCCCACGGCATGGGCTCGCTCGTGGATGGATCTGCAGAGAGCTGCATGCATGCATGCAGATGATGAGCAATCATGGACACCGGCCTGCTACTGTTGCTAGTACTACATCTCTTGCATGCAGTAGATAACTGGGTGGAGCAAGGCTGGTGGCTCTCTGGCCCCAGCCGAACCAGATGTCCAGATGCCTGTCACTGTGATGAGAGACCGAGAGACGACCTTTAATTCACGGCTAACGGACGTGCAGCGGCCCAGGCATATGTATGGACGGTGACGGGGGGAAGCTGACATGCTCTCGCTCGTCTCTCCCATTCCAAATGATTTACATTTCGTGAGAGATAATAGTCCCCACGTACCTACACACACACTAGTTCGTGATGTAAATAGATGGATCACTTATACACCACAGGCTCATAAATTTATCTTGAAAGACGGCATTTGTTGGACTGATTAATGACACCATATATAAGATAAAAGTCTAGCTAAGATTAGTCCATAAAAAGCTCTACAAGTAAAGAGATATAGGAATGAGATGCTAGCTAAAACAAAAAAAAAGCTCTTTGACGAGATAGCATCTCTGATAGAAGAACAAGGATATAAAAACAAAGACAAGGCAAAGGTATCGCTATATGACTTTGTTTTCACTGACAATGGGGTGATTGGAGAATGAAGATGAATACCCGGATAGGATAGATAGCCGTACTATATAAATAGAGCTAAATTGTTATTAATACAGTTGCCTAGGCAATTAGGTGAGATTGTCTAACCTTGCATATGCATTATTAAGATCGAGTGGCACGATGAGAAGCAAGTACTAGACCTTGGGAAAATATTTTGGAAATGCTCAATCAGTACTAAAGGAGTTCATCCCATGGAAGACCTAATGGAGTTATCAATTTGAAAAGGTTCAACAAAAAATAACCTCCATGGACATATTCTATATAGTCATTGGAAAGCTCAGTAGTACTGGTCCACCATACATACAAGCACCAGAGTTAGAGGTTAGAGCAAAGTCCTTACATAATTCTTCCTCCATTCCAAATTATAAGACTCTTTGGCTTTTCTAGCTAGATACAAAGCTCTTGCTATGCATTTAGATAGCACTATGTCTAGATATATAGCAATGCACCTAGAAAAGACAAAATATGTTTTATAATTTAGAATAGAGGGAGTAGTTTTTAGCTAAGGCAAACCTTAACCTTCGGTGCTGCCGGAGATGTGGGCACATGATAGGTGGCGCATGCAAGAGATTCAAATAGGAGCACCTGAGTTCTCTAGTGACCCACCAGAGGTTAGCACCAGAAGAAGTTTCCAAATTAAGAGCATTTTTGTGGCAAGATGCTAACACTCACCAGTATTGTCTAGTGAGCAATACAGAGCTAGCGCTAGAGTTTAGAGCGATATAATGGCTAGTTTTTATTGTACGTGTTAGCACCAGAGAGCTAGTACAAGAGTTTGAAAATTTTGCTACGAAAGGAATATATGACTCCAACCCATACGAAGAAGTGTTTGCAGTAGCTCCAACAAAGGTGCCATATTTTTGCCACAATGGGTGTTCTATTGCTTGCATCACCAAACTCCTAATTTGATGAGTGAACCAAATTTTCTTGTAACCCTATAGCCAATTTCCTTGATTTTCGGACATTATGAAATGTTGGAGAAGGACCATATGGTGGGTTGTTGCCTAGAGTACCAAAGGGGTAGAAGTTATGAAAAAACCATAGATTAAAGCTCTAGGAAAACTAAGAATAGCAATAATTGTTCGGGGAGGCGAGCTATGGCTAGAATACTTGGAGAAGTTTGAAGAGTCTTGATTTGGCCATGTTTATTTCCTCTTATAATCCAAATTCTCAGTGAAGAAAGCGAGAATCTCCCCAAATGTTTCAATTATTTCTGATTCTTTTAATTTGACCATCGCTTTAGAACTCTGAAGTAGCACTCACTACAAGAAAATCCTACATCCATGACACTCCACATCTACGTGTATGTTAACAAAAAGAAAAAAGATCCTCTTCCGCACGCAAATATAGAAGTGATGCATGGGTAAGACTTTGTTTTCTCCTCGGCTAGGTCGTAGGTTCAATCTCAACTTGCATTAGATATTTTGCTATTATATATATATTTTTTAAAAACCACGAATAAATTTGGGCGTGAATGAGTCATGAGGAGATCGATACGCTGCGAGGTTAAAAAACCACGAATAAATTTGGGCGCGAATGAGTGATGAGGGGGATGATTTTGCCGCCAGGCTATATGAACTAATTAAACTCTAATAAGAAGATAAAATTCCCTCAACCTAGCATGTCTAAATTTGTGTCCTACTAGTTAGCCCAACCACTTCCTAACTTGATGGTGCTGATGCTTAAAAAAAAAACTTGATGGTGCTGGGTTCAATTCCCATGCACCCTAATTTTTTAGCAAATTTGAGCTCTTTTTTATGACAAAAAATCTGATAGGTGGGACGTCAACGTTGGAACTACTGAGTTTCACATTTATGATGAAGTTCAGAGTATTTGTGTGACGATTGACGACATACGTCATTAATGGCCCTCATTCCGTGACCAAAATTGAGATCGCCATCCCCAAAATGTCATGGATGTAGGATTTTTTTAGTGACTACTAAGAATCGAGAATCAAATATCCTTCACAGTTTTGTGATTATTATCGAATTGATTATAAGCAACCCCAAACATAGGAGATTTGAATTCTTTTTTATGTAAGGATCCATCTTTCTGAGTATATGTATAATGAGAACCTAATGCATTTGAGGTGGACTCCTCTTTATTTAGGTAGGCATGCAGCAGGGCATGTAGCCAAGGACCACTTCAAGAGTAAGTATAGTAAGAAGTTGTTAGTAGGTTATATGTTGAGGTGAAGGACAAAGAGGATGAGAGAAAAAAATGTAGGTTGTAAGTTTATAGCTAGCTGAATCAAGAAGCTTTGTGAATGAAAGGGGTGGATCATAATTGAGCTAACTATAATATGAGTGGTGTGGATTATAAGTGTCCATATAGCTAGCCGAAGACTCCATTATTAGCTTGCTCTAGGAGTACAAATTGTTGCTTGTTTTTTATTCTTTCATACATAGTGTTGTAACAAAGTATTGTACTATATTTTGTTTTTGTGGTCGGTCTTTAGCCATATAGGATACTTCTATATATAATAATTCGTATAAAGGTTGCCTATATTATGTATAAGGGTTGCCTCAATGCTAGAAACCACAAGTAGTTTTAGTGTCTATCAATTTATGCAGAAAGTACACATAAAACTATATTTATTTACAATAGATGTTTTTATAGAATATTTGTACGCTATCACAAGTATCCTTGCTCCATCATCTACCTATCACCTCTTCATGCCTTGGTTCTCGTATAGACATAACTTATTAACAAAATATTTTCTCCTCTCTCTCTTATTAAATTGCAATGCTATATCATCTTTTTTAGTTGACATCTTTGGTAATGGGCACATAAGTCATCTAGTTTATTGGTTTAGAGTGCCCTAACATGAGACTATATGACTATATTAAATATATAAATCCCTTTGGATTGTAAAAAACAGAATTGGTAGGAATTGGTCACCATAGGAAAAACATAGAAACAATTTCCTTTGTCTTTGCTTTCACAGGAAAACAATATTGAAAAACATTATTCACTTCAACCTCATTGTTTCTTGTTCCTGTGTTTTTTCTACAGCTCATCCAAACACTAACTCCTACAAAATTCATGTGTTTTCATGTTTTACCAATGCAATCCTATCATATTCATGTTTTATTTCTACATATTCATGTGTTATATAGTTCTGCATTCTAAAGGGGGCCAAAGACTTCCTGCAATGGTTTTGGAAGGGGGAATGATAGGCATCGCCATTGGCCATTATTCTATCCAACTGACTGGTTCGGTCTACCTAGTCATTGAATTCACGGACTCACAAGAATTTTATAGGAATCATATTCAATTTCACATAAATCAGTTTATTTGTTACAGATTCACTACCACAAAGTAGAATATCCTTGAGAGTAAAAAAACCCAGCAAAACTGCCAAGGAAATAACTCCTGGCGGCCAACGACTCAAGGAAGCACGCGAAGAGTAGAGAGTCTGGAAAAGAGCTATTACCTAGAGGGCTAGCCGCCACAAATTAATTCCTTGAGAGTTAAGCTGCCAAGGAAACAAATACACACAAGAATATATATTTTCTTGAGTGCCGATGACACTCAAGGAAGTATAACACCCCTCAAGGATGTATGTTTTCTGGGCTGCCAATGAGTTCTCTTGAGGGCTATTGACACACAAGGTGTGTATATATATATACACCTTGTGGACCATGTTTGCTATAGCTAGGAATGGAACTCGTAACCTTACATATATTCAGTAAGGAACTCACTTACCAGTACACCGTGAAGTCTTTTGTGACTAAGTGGATGTTTCTTTCTTTTTGTTTCACTTTTGTGGATCTTGTAATTAATATTGAGAACCTAAACGATTTCAAATGAAAAAAAAGTTTGAATTATAAAGTTTTTTATCTCGTCAAGTACTACAACTTTGGTTAAGGTTGTATCTCCATCAAAGGTTATTTGAAATATTCAAAAAATTTGAAGTTTAGAACTCTAAGAACTTAAAATCATAGTTTGTGGAATTAAACGATTGCAAATGAAAAGGTCATCAACAACTAAATCGTATATTTCTTTGGGCTCGATCTGCAACTTTGATATAAACTTTGCACATATGATATTAGTATGTTGCATGTTAGCTTTAAAACTAACTATGCATCTCAAGCTAAGTGCCAGTAAGCATTCTCTAAAGCATGACAACATAAAATTATATCTTTTGTTGGATTAATGTACTGAGAAAAAATGTATTTCATTTTGGAAAACATGTAAATGGAGCATTTGTGTCTGTAAAATGCAATGTCTAACCAACAAAAATATAATGAATTCAATATATCGGTGGTTAAGATCAAGAATATGACTATAAACCAAAAAAAATTCTGTGGCGGCTATAATAATTTATTTGAGGGTTTGCACCCAAAGAAACTAGCACTTCCTTGGTGGTAAGTAGTTACAACCAAGAAAATTTGAATTACCTTGGCGGTTTCTAATAACGCTCAAGAAAATATAAATTATCTTGGCAGTTCAGATTAGCACTCAAGAAAATATGGAATTAACTTGACGGTTTTAGATTAGCACTCAAAAATAGACATTTACTTGATGGTTTCATATGACCCCAAGGTAATGATATATATCCTTGGCTGTTCAATTTCCCCCTTAAGAAAATTGATGCCTCAAGTATATCCTTGAGAGTAAATTGCAAGAACGGGAAAAGAAGGGATAGAGAATGGCTCGGTGTCGGTTCGTTCCTTTCTTTACCGAGGAGGGAATAGTGATAGAGAGGCAGCCATCACCCATCAGGTGATCAGGTGGTGCTCTGCTCTGTTGTATCTGTACGACTGCACTGCGTGCTAGGGCAGGTGAACGTACTACTTTTAGCTAGTGGATCGGAGGAGTATTATACTAGTACATGCATGTGGCTATATATAAATGATTGCCCAGCAGCATGCAGCAGCAGTTGATCCATCGAGTGCTGGTGCCCATGGATGATCATGTCGATGGATGGATACGGATCGGAGGACACCTCTGTCCCTCTCCATCTCCATCTCCATCTCGCCCCCATGGTCAAGAGAGAAGAAACAACAGAAAGAAGGTCATGTCACATCGCCACCAGCTACAGAGACAGAGAAAGAGAGGCCGAGAGGGGTGAGGCTTGAAAGTGAGTGAGAGCAGAGAAGAGAGGGCGACGTGAACGCCGAGCGGTCAATCCGCTTTTGAATTGGTCGTTTCAGTTCAGCTGCCTCACTTGCTCCGGGCCCGGACCATGCATGCATATCCATCCATCATTGATCATCCATGCCATGCACGCACATTGGTGCCATACTGCCATCACTGCCCTAGCTCCCTCCCGAGTTAAAACCCCAAGGCTGAGTAGCTGCATGTAGGGCAGTTCCCCACGAGGACCAGTCAACTCTGGTTTTCTCTAATTTTGTTGCTAATAATAAGAAGAGTGATTGTTGTGATGCGGCAGAAAAACAAGGCCCTCCAACTCATTAGAAAAAAAATTCTCATGAATGCATACCTACGCACACCCTGTGTACTCCTACTAAAAAAACTACTCCCTCCCTTCCAAATTGTAAGTCATTTTAAGAATTTCGGAGAGTCAAAGTTTATAAAGTTTGACCAAACTTATATAATATGATAATAACATATTTGATATCAAGTAAGTATTATTAGATTCTTTATTAGTTATATTTTTATACTATACCTATTTGATGTCATAAATCTTAAAGTTTCTCTCTATCATTTTTGGTCAAACTTAAAATGTTTTGACTCTCCAAGATTTTTGGAATGATTTACAATTTTGAATGAAGGGAGTAATTAGAAATAAATCTAACAAATACATGCACCCATGTCAATCGTGAATTTAAACTTGGATGGGTAGATTCGCCACAGAAAACCAAAACAACTTGGATTGTAGAGAGAAAGTGCTCTATTATCAAAGAGTGCCAGCGCACGTGCTCGAAAGCCCCTTCTTTTACTTTTTCCTTCCTTCTTTTTTAGTCAAGATGTGCTAAAGAACCACGCTCGTTTGCTACTCTAATAATAATAAACCATAATAGAATTGGATTAATTCTAGTTTTTCTATAAAAATTACTTGCACTATCATGATGAAATACTTGTATATATATTATGAGTAAAATCTACTGATATTTTTTTTTGTAAAGGCTCCAACTTAACAGATAGTGAGAATATATTTTAGAAGAAACTAATGATCAATTGCATAGAATATACCCTCTCCATTTTTATTTACATGTTGTATTAGTTTTGTCACAAGTCACATTTACACTTTGACCATCGATTTCAAAAAGTTTATATAAGTCCATGACATATATGTTTTTAGATTCATTATGAGAAATACATTCATAATCTATGGTTATTTTACCACAAATTTCATAATCTATGTTGTGCAAGTATATATAAGGATTTTTTAAAATGGTGGTCAAAGATAATAATATTTGACTTAGAGTAAATTTAATGTGACACTTAAAAAAGGATAGAGTATTGTAAAGTCAAATATGACAAATAACTTTGATCGAAGAAAACTTGTGTCCCCTTTTATGACAAAGAAACCCATAACATTTTTGGAACCACAAGACAAATATCCACATGGTTGCATTTGGACCTGAGTAAGTTGCCCATGGTAACTAAGACTCTATTTGGCATAGCTTGACCACTAGATTTATAAGTTGTTTGAAGCTTTGTTTTACTAATATCACTTATATTATGCAAACGATTTCACATATACGAAGCCCCTTTAATCCTGCTCTCATATGTAAATAAGTAAATAAGATGGGACTAATCTAAAAAATAGTAGTTTTTCTAGCTTCTTCACCTTGCACAAGTATAGGCTCAATGTGTCCTTATGTCAGAGATTTGCCCCCATCAAGCTTAGAGCAGGTACAATAATACACCTCAGCTTGACTTATAGCCAAGCCAACTCAGCAAAATCCTACGTAGAAGAGAGAGAATAGAGGAGAGAGAATGAAATAGGCTCTAAACTTGGCACCAAGTTCATCACATTCTCCTAAGTTTTATGCAGGTCTACACCACCCTTCTCGTACTTGTTATTGGCTCATTTCCCTACAACATGTGGACATGTTTAATAAAAAAAAATTTAAGTTACATGAGGAGTCTAACTATTGTATAACTTATCTTTTAAGTTTGTCTTAAGATGATGTGGCTTGGCTTAAAGCTAAGCTTATTGAACATGCTCATGCACAGCTCTACCACCGTGGCTCGTTGCATGGGCACGTGGTGCGGCCACCCACCGTGGCTCACCGCGTGAGCGGACACCAGGGGTGAAGAGGCGCGGACATTGAGCTCCGGCTGGCACTACCGGGGCAGCAATCGATGCTTTCGGAGGAAGAAGAAAAAAGTTGAGAAAAACTAGAGAGAATGAGAAGAAAAGAGGAGGGTATTTTGTTATTTTCCACTTACAAAGAGTTGCTTTGCCAACCAATTAAAAAAAAATAGCTTCACATAGCGGCTCGCCGGCAAAGGTGAAGCCGAAAACTTCACCTCCCTAGGACATTTGTGCCAAATTACGTGTACCCCAGCTAGAACTACTCATGACTAGACCAGGCCACCGTCGTGTATCCTTGTCCTCTTCCTGTTGGATCCACGCGAGCAGAGCGGCAGTGAGCAGTGGTATTCCCTGCTACCACATGCACTTTTGCTACTTATTTTGTGCCTCCTGTCACGGATGGGATGATGATGACGTCTCTTCCCGACCGCGGCCGTCCTATGAAATATGAATGGAGAGCATGAACAGCACCATATGTCCATATCCTGTATGGAAGCTCCCAGATCAGGCCGGCTATCGCGCGTGTGATCTCGACTGACTGATATGGTACGGTGGAACTCCACGTCTCGTCGAGTTGTTGCTGCAGTCCCTTCGTAAGTGGCGACTAAGAGCATAGGAGCCCCCCTATCTTAGATCTAGGGACTTTGTCTAAAAAAATTCACTCCAATGTACCTCCTATTTGGGATCCCATTTTAGGAGGGCTCTCAAAGTTTAATTTTGGGTCCCTAAGAATGAGACCCTCCTATTCGTCTCCCCCCCCAAATTAGGGACTATGGCTGGAGTTGAACTTTGAATTTGACCCTTAAATTTTACGAGTCACCTCCCAAATAAAAATATAGGGACTTGATTTGGGACCTATGGGTAGAGATGCTCTAAGAGCAATTCGAGTGGAGCCCCTAAACAGACCTCTATTCTAAATCTAGAGACTTGGTCAAAAAATTCACTTCAATGCATTTCTTATTTAGGCTTCTATTTTAGGAGTGCTCTTAAAATTTAGTTTCGGGTCCCCAGGAAAGAGACACTCCTATTTCTATCCCCCTAAACTTGAGACTATGGCTGGAGTTGGACTTTAAATTTGTCTCTCAAATTTTGCAGGCCACCTCTCAAATAAAAATATAGGGTTTGATTTAATTAATTCTAGGATGAAGCCCGTGCCAAAAACTCTCGGATAGTAGTAGTAGGATGCATATGGCCGGGATAGCTAGCTGTGAAGTACTTCTATACCGAGTAGATGGGTAAGCTCCGTTGCCAAAAAAATCAACTGCTTGTTAGGTCCTTCCGTCTTATCTGTTCCCTTTCTAAGGATCTAGCGCTCTAAAAAGAAGGTGAATTAGGCTCTAAATATTGAACAAAACTCCCCGTCAAAAAAAATTATTGAACAAAACTCCCCGTCAAAAAAAATTATTGAACAAAACTCTCGACTTATCCAAATTATGGAAACAAATTAAATAGGTGCGGACAGTCCATACCGTGTTTTCATAGGAATCTACAATTGATGTGTAATCCCAACACTACCGGAATCAGCCTGTTTGCCTCAGCAAAGTCCTGCATACACTTGGCATAGTGTTTGTCGAATGCCACCGACGACATACAACACTTGGTAAAGCGAACGTCGGCAAAGACAGGTTTGCCGAGTGTCATTTTTCAGGCACTCGATAAACACTTTGCTGAGTGCTAAGAAGGCCCCTGGCAAAAAAAAAGTTGAATGAGAGGAAAGTGATGGTGACGGCATAGTTCGTTGAGTGCCTGCACCCCGACACTCGATTACTTTGCCGAGTGTCTTCCAGCAGATCGAGGAGCACTCGACAAACTTTTTTTTCAAAAAAAACATTTTTTCCTTTGCCGAGTGTCGTCTAGAGAGACACTCAATTTTTTTAAAAAAAATTATAAATTCTCTTTGTCGAGTGCCAACCGGAGGAGGCACATGCAAAGCTCCGGCACTCGGTAAAAGATGTTCCCACGTGCCCATAATTTGGTCACTTTACGGAGTGTCTTGACGTTTGACTCGGCAAAGGAACATATTGCTGAGTGCAACACTCGGCAAAGTGATCAAAACCAGCATGTTATTTTTTACGTTCCAACCCTACAAACATTACATGTACCCAATAAACATCACATGTACTCAACAACGACCACAGAAACAAAACACAAGCCATTCACATATCACAAATCACAAATAATCATCCCAAATAACAAGTATATCACATCACAGGTGCATCACAAGCACAAGTATCATCCACCACAAGTAATCCAAGTACATCACCAAGTGATCCACAAATGCAAATACAAGTATCATCCCCAAGCTGGCCACCCCAACTGATTTGGTGAAGCATAAGGCACTTCATTCGAACTTACCAATTGATTCTACACAAAAGAGAAGAGATTGTATGTGTGAGACAAGAGATATTGACTTAGGGCTGGCACTAGGCAAAGTTTTAGCGTTGTCGGCCGCTGTGGCTCTTTGCCTAGTGTCGATCTGTTACTCGGCAAATATTTAATGGTGTCAACGGTGTGGTTCTTTGTCGAGTGTCCTAGGTTGGCCCTCAACAAATAGAGTAGTTTGCCAAATGTTCTCTGCTGGCACTCGGCAAAGGGAGGTGTTTGTCGAGTGTCCTATTTTGACACTCAGCTTGCCAAGTGTCAGATTTTCACCCAGTGTTTTTTGTGTCGCACCCGCCAAATGACATCTTTGTCAAGTATCTGATAAAAGCACTCAACAAAGTCTCAGACACTCCACTACTATGGAAACGACATTCACTGTCGGTTGTGTTTGGGCCGACAATGATGCCTCATCACTGCCAGTTCAGGCTCTGACATGCCTCCATTTATTGGGGGCAGGGGCAGAACCGGCAGTGAAACAATACATCACTGCCGGTTCGTGGCTTCAACCGGTAGTGTTATCTCTTTGATGTATCACTGCCGGTTCAAGCCACTAACCGGCAGTGATGTATTGTTTCACGGCCGGTTCTGGTTTCAACCGGCAGTGATACGGCATGGTTTGTATTTAAGTGGGCACTGGCGCGCTCCGAAATATTCAGATGTGCGCCAGTGCCCACTCAGCCACTGCGGCCGCCCACGCCACTGCCCACGACGCCGCCGCAGCACGCAGCACGCCAACCAACGCCGCCGCCACTACAGCACGCCACCGCCGCAGCATGGAGCAGGCAGGAGGACGGTGCTCCACGCCAACGTCTTCGCCACGACGCCAAGCACCACGGACCTCCCTCCATGACGCCAAGCACCGCGGACCTCCGTCCACCTCCCTCCATGGCACCATGGTGTTTGACGAAATGCCTATTTGAAATGTTATTTGATATGTCTTAGTATAAGTTAGATAGAGAGATTGATAGATATGTAGAGAAAGATAGATAGAGAGATGGATAGAGAGGGATAGATAATCTTAGTATATGGTATTCACTAGTACAAAATTTCTTTTACAAGACACTGTCGAAAGGTGATTGGAGGCGGTCACATATACCGTCCGTCTCCATTAATCGTTGCCCGGCCGCCTCCATCTATGGAAGATGGTCGTCGGAAACGCCCGCCTCCGTTAATGATTAACGGAGGCGGGCCTATAAGGTTCGACCGCCTCAGTTAATATATATATTAACCGAGGCGGGCTTTATAAGTGGCCCACCTCCAAAAATATATTAACCAAGGCGGGCTTTATAATTGGCCCGCCTCCAAAAATACCCCCATTTTTGGAGGCGGACCACTTATAAGGCCCGTCTCGGTTAATAGTTGTGAGGCCCAAAAAAAGCCCACTCAGCCCGCTAACCACCTGAGCTATATAAGCTGAACTTATGGTTGCACCCTCTCTCCCCCACATCCCAACCCGACTCCTCGGCCTCCACTCCGGACGGCTCTCTCGCCTCCCCGGCGGCTCGTGGGCGGCGGCGGGGTGTGGCCCGGCGGCGCAGCCGCCCTGCCCCTCGTCGGCTCGGTGGCGCGGCCGCCCCGCGCGCCTTTACCCCCTCCTCTCCTCCCTCTTCGACGGCGGCAAGGCGGCGCGGGTGCGATGGCACGGGCGTGACGGCGCGGCGGCCCCGTGGCGCAGGCACGACGGCGTGGTGGCCCTTCTCTCCCGGCGCGACCCGACGTCGCGAGCAGGTGGCTCTGCCCTCCCTCAGATCCGACGTCGCCCTTCCTCTTCCGGCGAGCTACGGCGGCGGCCGTGGGATCCAACGAGAAGCGACGGCCGCGGGATCCGGCAAGCAGCGGTGGCTGCGGGATCCTGCGAGCAACGGCGGCGGTGGCACGCGGATGGGCTTGGCGGGCCCGTGGATGGGCTCGCCGGGCTTATCCATAGATTTTTTTATTTTTTTTGTTTTTTTATTCGATTAATGGAGGTGGGCATAGCGACCGCCTCGGTTAATCGCCCATTAACCGAGGCCTTCCATTGGAGGCGGTCGTGCTTGCCCGCCTCCAATAATCGAAAACAACCGGCTCCATTAATGGTTTATGTACTAGCCATTTGATATGTGATATGAAATTTAATATAGATAATAGATAGATATGTAGAGAAAGATAGATAGAGAGATAGATAGATATGTAGAGATAGATAGATAGATAGATAGATAGATAGATAGATAAATTTAATAGATAGATAGATAGATAGATAGAAGCTGCCAGGGACCTCGGCATATCCCCAGGGACCTTCTCCAACGATCTACGCACCGACGAACTCAGAAACAAGCTGCCACGGAAGATACCAACAACCATAGAAGAGCTCATGACGATCGCGAATCCTTACGCCAACCAAGACGACGCCACCCGAAGCAGGGAGACCAAGCGACAATACTCCTGCTCACCGGAGCGCGGAAGAGACAGGGATCGCCGATCAGACTACCGCAACGATGGAAGACCTGGTGATCACCGGGACTACAGATCGAGCAACTCCGAGCGCTACCCGCAGAAGTACGATTACAGATGAAACGATCGTTACGTCGCTAATACAAATGCCAGACCAAGAAAGAATTACGACGAAAGCTACGACAAGATCCTCAACGGCCCATGCCCCATACACAAGAATGCCAAGCACTCCATACGTAATTGCGACCTCCTCGAGCAGGTGGTGAAGGGAAGAGGAGACAAGAGGGCAAAGAAGGATGATCCCGACAAGGGCAAAGAAGAACACATCACCTTCATCATCGCCGACATTGAAACAGCCTACCACGCCATACTGGACCGACCAGAACGTGCCAAGCCCATGGCGGTTCCGCACTACACCTACATGGTGCTCAAGATCCCGACGTAACAAGGAATCCTCGGCTTCTGAACCAACCTCAAGATCGCATACGAGTGCGAACAGCAAACGATAAATGTCGTCGAAAAGCCTTGTCTCCCGGACGCGTATAGCCCAGAAGGCAGCGACAGCCCGCCCGCAAAAAAGCAGAAGGAAGCAGAAGAAGCAGCGATCACTCCCAACTCCGGCGGCGAACGAGCATAGAGGTCGATAGCTCCGGGCAATGCAAGACGCCCTAATATAATCCTAATTCAATAAAGTTTGTATTGTTCTACCTCCAAACAATGAATAAAGGTGCTTTATCTCCATTGTATCTCATCTAACCAAACCTGTTATGAAACGCTCACGGCGTACGACAATCTCCACAAAGCACCCACGACGCACAAAGAGCTTTGCGACACGCTCATGGCGTAGATTAACCACTCCAAAGACACTTACAACTACCCTCATCGCAACAACGCCGATAACACACGACGACCACGACAGTGCGACTACTAACGATCGACGACCTCTCCAAAACACTCCATAGTGTTCGACGACCTCTCCAAAATGCAACACGACGTTTCTCCAAACAGCCTGGCCATAACCAGAAAGCTCCCGAAGCTGGTCTATCAATGGGTCATAGTGAATAGAAGTGGCTACCCTAAGCACCACGACCACATTGACAAACCTCCTAAGTGATACTTCCTCAAAAACCGGGCGGTGTCATTTAGGTCGGGAGCCATGAGGCTATGCGCCCAAAATCTGTATACGACCGCGGTACGGTCGACGACTCTACAAGAAGTATGGCTATTCTCCCAGCGTCTGCAGGAACGGTCGCCACAGGCCATAGTCACGCCACGATTAGTCCTCTCGGAAAAAGGACCTGACCCTGGTATCATCCAAAGCGTGCATGAGCTGTTCGTCCTCTGCGCCGCGGGTTGCCAGCAGCGTACCTCCTTGGGAGTCCTTATGTATCCTACGCGTGAAGTGGCACTAGCCCTACGATCTGGAGCATTTGAGACCCAAGGCATAACGACTCATCGCTACGGCTCACAACTAGCGGGCACGACAGGACATACAAGTGAAACAAAAGCTCACCGCCCGGATATATTACAGCTTTGTAGTTTTCACATACACATCCGACCACTCGTATCCGAGATACAAATCACCGATGTCTTCCAGCAAAACAGAGCATGATAACAAAATCGACATTGGAGAGACAACGTCTACAGAAATTTTATTCCAGCAAATACAACTTCATCCTACTGATGCGATAAGCGACCACCTCACAAATGTTCCTAGTCCAGAGATCAAACTCATATCGAATCTGACATTCCAAGCTACAGTACATGATGATCCAAGGCGTACTATCACCCCAGCGGGGACACTCGCTCCAGGAACACTGATGAGGAGCAACGACCACGACTAAATTCAGAACATCCTCCGGCGCACGAATACCCAGAGACAGCCTGATCCTGTGCATATCATCACGAGAGAGGTCCCTAAGACGACGCAAGAATCAGTCGCAAAAACGACCATCTCGCAGGGCACCTCCACCGATATAATCAAGGATAGCACGCGCCTCCGGATTCGCCGAATCGGCATAAAACAGCATCATGGCCCTGAAGTACATAGCAACATCATCTCCAGCGACCATCGCCCTACCGATAAGATCCCGCCCGCTAGGGTCTCACCCGAACACCATCAACCGCTCTAGGCCACAGAAGAACAAAGCCTCGCGATTGTCGACATCAAGAAAGCGCTGCACGAAAGCAGACTCCAAGAAAGGGTAGTAGGGCCGACAATAGTCCTGAACGCGCTGAAGAGACACGAGCCGAATCGTCGAAGCATCATCGCAAAAGCGGCAAAAGAGACGATAGATTGGGCGAATCTTCACATACTCACGCACATTGTCGTCGTCGCCGATCACAAGAAGAAGAATCTGGAAGACCAAGTCCTCCGGCAAAGCCAGCAAGGCGGAGGAAACCACTGCAAGGCGCGCACCGCCACCCTCCATCTCCACCGACCAAACCCTAGCGTCGATGAACTCTCCACCAACGACCCAAACTTTCCACAAGACAAGAGCGAAGATCAGCGAATAAGGTGGATTAGAATCCCCTCAAATCACTAATAATATACGGCACCGAATCGCCGGCTATTGGAATCCCAAACAAGCTAAGGCAAAGAAATGCGACCCTTCCCGTTCCGTCAAATCGCCGGGGTAGCCTTTATACCAAGCAGCGTGACGCTTCGACTTCTAGGGTTTTTGGGAAACCACAACAATCGAATACGGAACCGCCACGCCAACCACCTTTTGCGCCGCACAAACGGGCCGATAAAACCAGACACAAAATCATGGGCCATTTAACCTTGTTTACCTTTCGCCTTATGCTTTGTGGCTAATTATTCCTTTTGAACAATGCTACAGTCCCAGGGACTAGACGCGTGTCTATCTCATTTTTTACGCAGCAGCAACAGGGAGCCTATAGTAACCCGGCCGACAAGGATGATAAGGCCGCCCGCACAAAAAACTCGGGGACTCCGTCCATAGCAACAACGACTTAAGTGCTGATCGCGTCTCCGACCAGGCTCAGGGACTTCGTCCAGTTCCACATCAAGCAAGGCTCGGGGACTGCGACCAGGGCACCAGAGAACAACACCTGGAAGGACAACACCAGGGGACTGATGCCCGGGGACTGCGAATAAAAATCAAAATGACCCTGATACAAGAAGCCTACAGTTTCTTACATCAGGCTCAGGGACTGCAGAGCCTAAGTGGGTACACTTCACCAGGGAAAGACCTTTCAAAAGTTTTTTCTTCTTCAGCACATTACATTCTTCCAGCAATTTGCCGCAACATCCGGCAAGGCGACTAGCTCGCACGCCAAGTTACGACGTTCTCGACCAGATCGACCTGGTCGGGAGACTTCTCCGAGCAGCACCTCGACCAGCCATACTGGTCGGGACTCTACGATGACCACCCCGCATGACGGCGACCAGCTGGACGCCTCTCAGGATGACGCCGCGGGCTCGCCAGAAGAATATAACGTGCTCGGGGACTTGTTGAGGACCTTCTTGGGCCTGCCGACCAGGAGATGACCCAGCCTACGAGGCCTTGCGGCACATGACCAGCCCATCGTGATCGCTAAGGACTCCTAAGAAGACTTGCTCGCCAAGGAAGATCCTAGTAGATAGACTCGGATCCCTTGCCATAGGGAAGCGATCGTAATCGGTTAGGATATGGAAATTGTAACCCTGCTCCCCGGCTATATAAAGCGAGCAGGGACCCCCCTCAAAAACCCCCAGACAACCTCCCTCAGATCATCTACAGATCTTGTAACCTGATATACGAGATCAATCTAGCCACCAGAACACATGACATAGGGTATTATGGCAGTTTGCCGACCCGAACCTGTATAAACCGTCGTGTCTACGCTCTCTGTGTTACGCTTGATCGTCGTCGCCACACCTCCGCCTAACAATCTACTATTGTGGGGTACCCCCTAGGTAGACTACGATGCTTCGTCGATAGATAGATAGATAGATAGATAGATAGATAGAGAGGGATAGATAATCTTAGTATATTTTATTTGATATGTGATATGAAATTTAATATAGATAATAGATAGATATGTAGAGAAAGATAGATAGAGAGATAGATAGATAGAGAGATGGATAGAGAGGGATAGATAACCTTAGTATATGTTATTTGATATGTGATTTAATATATATATATAGATGGTTGGACATCGTAATCTCCCATCACCGGAAGAAATTGGTTGGAATGGTTATTATACTTGGATGGGTTTCAATCCGGGATTGCCGGTAGTACCGCGGAATTATCCATACATAGTAAGTTAATCAATATATGTTTTATATGTATGACTAGATCATCCAAGTTAATTAACATGTCTTATATGTATTGTAGATGATTGATCCAATATATTGGCTTAAAGGAACACTTGCCTATTTTGGGGTTGACAATGTGGATGTTTAGATTAATCGTGTAAACAATGGTCCACAACTCCAATGTCGTATTTCATTTTCAATTGCCGTTAGGATGGGTCGTGGTCATGGTCATGGTCGTGGTAGTGGTAGTGGTCGTGGCCGCGGTGGTGTTGGCGGGCGCAATGTGTTAGAAATCTCAGAGGTGGAAATACAGACACCCCAGCGTGGTCTTTCTATTAAGTATGTTGTCTTTGCTTGTGTTGTCATGCTCTCAAGAAATGGGATCACACTTCCTACTCTGTCATCAGTGAAGATTGAAGCTATTAATCGCAACATGTATCATGATCTTCGGGGTTTCCGTGCACGAATGGCTCAGAACTCGTCAATGGTAAGTTTAAGACTCATAGCTTATACCTACATTTGTTGTTATATGTTGTCAATATTGCTCTCATAATTAACCCTATACTTATAGGCAGAGGGGTATGACATGACCTACGCAGGGTGTAGTTTTGAAGTCATTCTAAACGAAGTAATGTATGCATTGGGTTATGGCTGGCAATATGCTGATGAAGAGCCAACACTAACTATTGCAGGCTTTCAAGCAAAGTTGGTTGCGACTAAGAAGGGAGACCCACCAACTACTCGACCACCGTTAAACGTAGTTAGTACACTATGTGCTCGTAAGTGTGAAGCAACAGAGAGTGTACTATTTAATATGTTGTTGTTCATCGATGAGATTTTTGGTTACAAGATAGGTGACTTACACTTCACCGAATTGATAGTACTAAATCGTTGAACTATTGTACAATAAGATTGACACTTCTATGAATTTCTGTAATATAAATGTTGATGGTTTCTGTAATATAAATGTTGATGGTTTCTGTAATATAATGTTGATTGTAAAAATTGTAATATAATACAAATTGTAAAAATTAAATCACTGTCGGATCAATTATAACCGGCAGTGATATAAATCATACAATGCCAGTTGGTTAAATGAACCGGCAGTGATGGTTCAAACATCACTACCGTCACTTCCGGATTGGCATAACCGGCAGTGATGAGATGGCCTTATCACTGCCGAAGTGGTTGTGCCGGTTCAAAAACCACCACTGAAGGGGGGTTTTGAACCGGCACTGATTTGGATTTCTGGAGTAGTGCTCGATAAAGATGTTATTTCTCATACACTCGGTAAAGATGTTATTTCTGGTAGTGCAGGGGAAATGTGATTTACCATGGGGAGGGGTGGAATTGATATTATGGTCTATGGTGAGTAGCACAAACAATATGGAGCATGCGTGCGGACGGCCCATACCTAACTTTTTTCCTAAATTATTATTTTAAACCCCTTAGCATCTTGACGCCTAATTATTACATAAAAGTAATCTAAGAACTCCCTAGAGCCATTACACCTAATCAAGGACTTAGAAAAAGATCACAATTAAAAACATGCCCTTCGGAACAAGAAATGAAATTATGCTATCATGCAATTCTAGTTACAACTCATGGAACTTACACGCAAACAAGCTCAAGCCAAAGTAATGCAAGAATTAAAGAGAGAAAAATATACACCTAGATTTCCCCATGGTACCGAGTTGTTGCCACAACTTAATAATCTATATGGAGCACTAAAGAGTTACCAAGACTTGGTTAAGCTCTGATTCATCTTTGAATACCCATTCTCCTCTCCAAAATGGTAGGTTTCAAACCGTTGTTGACAGTCCTTAGCGTCAACTTTTTAAGCAATTATAAACATGATAATTGGGTCAATCAAATATAATACCTAGAAATATAGGGCTTTAATTAACAATTTCCATAAGTTTTGGTGTTTCATTATTTTCCACGGGCTATTCTAGAAAAGAGCAATAAAGGGAATCAAATCAGAGAAGATATCGAATAAACCCCGCGAGAGAACACCTACCATTCTACTCAAGGAGGATCCCACGAACACCGGATCGAAGCGGGGCCCCAAACCCTGCCAGGTGGGGCCGGGCGGCACCCCCCTAGGCCCGCTAGTCATTGTCTTCTGAAAGCTTCCTCCACCGCCTTTGAGGAGTCATTTGAGCCCTACGTGAAGTCGGTTTGATCCAATGGCTGTCGTGCATCCCACCGAACTATAAATAGGAGGGCATACCCCCCTGGAGGCATCCCATCTGAAGCTCAGATCACTTGGAGATCTATTCAGTCTAAGTCATAGGAGATCTAGTCATCAAGGGCCATAAACCCTAGTTCATCTAGAGCACTTTCTAGTTCATAACATAGCCTAGTTAGATTCGAGAGTAGAGGAAGTCAAGATTCGATCTTGGACTCCCGACGTTGTCAAGAGATTGGAGTCTGGTATAGTTCTTATTCTCTTTTAGTATTTATCTGCAGTTGTATGATATTTATAGGCAACACTATTCTTCATTAATATGTTCTTGTTTGCTTTGTTCATTGTCTACGTTAATATATCTAGTATAGTTAGTTTGCTATTGAGTTCATGCACATGTTCATATATCACTCGTCTATTTGATCATATGGCGAGTGGTAAGCAGTATGTAGGCGTGGTGCTTAGATACATTGCTTATCTGCGGATGCCCCTAGTTGTGTCGGGTCGTGGGGTAGATCGTGGACGTGACGGGTCCATTGAGTCCTTTGTAGGCCTCCCCTAGTTTGATAGGGAGGAATTTTCAGGTTGAGGATATCTTGTTATATCTGAGGTTTCAGAACTCAACTCATCTAGTTCATGGCCCCATTGTGTTTGAGAATATTGGTAGTATTACTTAACAATGATTACTAGATGTACTTGCACTAACTAGCGTAGCTTTGATGGTAGCTAGAATACTTAGGATGTTATTTCTTTATTAGTTGTGTATTAGACGACACTTGTGTAGTGACTAGAATGCTCTAGATAACTTTATCCTTATTATTATTATGATGATGATGACTGATCAATTTACCCTTATCATTTATATATATTTATCATGTGACTTATCCCTGTTTAAGAGTAGAGATCATTGATGGTTAAATCCCGTCATTCATTTCATATGCTTGTTATCAATACAATAGATTATCAGTTTTGCTAGACCTTCCCAGTGGTAGAATATAAATGACAACCTGGTAATACTGTAGGTAAAATGCTGCAATGATATATTTAATCTGTCCGCTTGTAGAATCATTAGTTCTTTGACATTTTATCTATCATTATTTATTTCTGCCTAGTCATACATAAAATATAGAATATTACATGAGTACCAGAAAATATTCCTAGATTTATAATTAGGGATGACAACCTAGTTCCATGCTTATAGAAGTATAAGGGAAAAGATAAGTGGCTAGTTGCTAAAGGCAACTTAATTACATACCATGCATTTTTGGCACCATTGCTAAGAACTATGTTCTTTGTGATGTCGTTAAGAAATGTCAACAACCGTATACACCAATAAGAGCCACCACAAAAAAAACTTCACCGAGAAAGATGACCAAGTCCTCTGCCATTTGTCTTGGTCAAGACAATCACCAAGTCCAAATGTAACAAGCCTTCAGCTTTCACTCAAAGAAATCCAAGCAAGAGCACTGATTAGCCATCAAGGCTAACACTCAAATCTCATTTATTGAATTGGATGGCTCTCCATATGTAGGCTTCACAATCATCTCTATAAGTGTTGGCAACAATGGTGTGGGAGAGTAGCTCCAAATGATCTAGAGGTTGCACTCATATAGAGGGTGGAGGGGTTGACACTAGTACAAGATTCATTTTAGGAGGTGGCGGGATTTTTTCATTGGAGGTGGGCACATCTCATGCCTGCATCCATTATTATCTGACAACCTAGTTCACCTGGCATGAAAAGAACCCGCCTTGGTTATTCCTTAAAGGAGGTTTCCAATATAAAGGTGTCTTCCTTAGTTAACATGAGGCACATGCGATTCCTTGTCAAGAAGCACAAGTACCAAAAGGATACGATGATTAAGTAATTTGACAACTAGTCAAGCCGCAACTTGACAAACCCAAATGAACGAGTTATGTGGAAAAGGTGTTTGGCATGGTCAAGGATATGGATTAGGTCGAGTTTGGAAAAAAGAAGAGAGAGACAGTGGGGACAACATCAAGGAAGAGAAAGCGGGATAAGAAGGAAGAACCATCTGCCGCCATTCCTTTCAAGAAGAAGTTGATTTTCTTCAAGTACCTGTCGTATTGGAATACACTTAATACACTCCATGCCATCGATTTCTTGCACTTGGAGAAGAATTTCTTCGATAGCACGATCAACGTCCTGCAAGACATCAAGAAAAGGACAAAGGATGGTCTAAAGTCATGGACGGATTTTATCAACCTAGGCATTAGGGATGACCTTCACCCTAAACCATCCACGCAGAATGGGAAAGTTGATCTCCCGTGTGCGGGCTACAAACTGATGATAGATGAGAGAAGGTATATGTGCCAGTGGCTTAGGGGTGTCAAGGTGCCAATGGGTTTCTCTTCCAATATTAAGAGCCTGGTCTCAATAAAAGTCCTCACAATGACCAACTACAACGCACATGACTTCCACGTCATGATTACGATATTTCTTCTAATTGTGATCAGGGCCATCGGTCTAGAGTACATGAAGATGGTGATCACATGGATGTCCTACTTTTTTAATTGCATCACCTAGAAGCTCACTTAGTGTGAACATGTGGTTCATAAGTGCTCATGTAGTTTAGTATTATGATGAGTGTATTGCCAACATGAAGCCATTTTCTGGTTGAGTGTGTTGGACTAACCATCTGTGAAAGCAGGATGTGCATGTCTCTTGACTTATGTTGTGTAGGTGTTGAGCACGAAGGCGATAGTCAATGGCGAGGTGAAGGTCAAGTAGGGGCGTGCTGTAACGATGGACTAAGAGGAGTGAAGGGCGGACATGAGGCTTGGACTAAGGAACCAAAGGGTCAAAGGACTAGCAGCATGGCTGACAGTTGGGGCATTGACAAGTACAAGAGTACATAGAGGTGATTGTGTTTATCGAGTCAAGACGGCGGATGAGAAGGTCAAGCGAGAAGGCTCCAGAAGACTTGGTGCCTGTTGGCACACTTTTACATAACTAAAAAACTGCCAACATCCTCAAGATCAAGGATAAAACAATCACATCATGAGCATTCTTTATAAAATAACAAGTTCCACATGTCCATGAGTGTTTAATTGCAAGATTAAAGAAATGGAACAAAGGAGAGCCAGTGGGACCGACATAGGGGGTCGCCCGACCTCCTATAGGGCCCACCAACTCTCCCCCTGGCCATGATCCAGGAGAAGCACCCCTGAGTGAATCTCATCCCTTGGATCACTCTGTGCTTTCTCCCAACGGCTCACAAGCAACTCACAAGGATCCATGGGCCCACATCAACAAGATCAACGTGACAAACTCAGAAAACCCAACCAACCACATGACAAGTGGGGCCAGTGTTGGCACCAACAATGATGCACTTTTACATAACTAAAATGATGTCAACAACGTCGGGATCAAGGATAAACAAACACATCATGAGCATACTTTATCAAATAATAAGTTCCACATGTTCATGGAGTGTTTGATTGCAGGATTGAAGAAATGGAGCAAAGGAGAGCCAGTGGGACCCACATAGGGGGTCGGTCGACCACCCTATAGGCCCACCAGCTCTCCCCTCTCGGCCATGATCCAGGAGAAGCACCTTAGAGTGAATTCCAACCCTTGGATCACTCTATGCTTTCTTCCAACGGCTCACATGCAAAGCACATGGATCCATGGGCCCACACCAGGAAATAAACATGACAACTACCTCAGAACCAACAACCAACATTTATGACAAGTGGGACCATTACCTGGAAGACAGAAGTGGGCCAGAGACCCCAGGGGGGGGTCGGCCAACCTCTATCTGGGCCCACAAGCCCCCCCACTTGGTCCCTGACCAGTGAGACTGGTTCTAGAAGGTGATGGCATGGCCCACAGGCCATAGGGAGGGTCGGCCGACTACCCCCTAGGTTGGTTCAGCACCTGCCAACCACCATACTCACTAACACATGTTGGAAATCAACACCATCTATCCAAAGTCGGTAGTAATAATAATAATAATAATAATAATAATAATAATAATAATAATAATAATAATAATAATATAATAAAACATCCAATCGTATTAAATTGAAAAAATCTAACGAGCCGAACAAGCTAACGAGCTTTGAGTTTTTTGTTCAGCCTTACCACCAATCCACCACTTTGATTTAAGAGCGTACAAAATGAATACAAGTTCTAAGTTTAGATTTCAAGAGTATAAAACAAGCGTTTGGATTTAAGAGTATAAAAAGCGTTTGGATTTAAGAGTATAAAGCAAAGCGAGTAAAAGAAATAAATATTCTTAATTAAGCAAACCTTCGCCTTCACTCTTTGCCGTGTACTAGTCCACCACTTAATTTGGTCGATGATAATTCTTTGGTTGCCAGTAATTTCAATGTACAGCCTATCAGGTAACTTAAAAGGTGCAATAAAGTGGTGACAGGAGGCACATGCTTGCATACACATATTAATTTAGAATAAAAATTAAAAGCTTTACCTCAACCCATCTTATTACTGTTAGCGCAAGGGAGATTCTTATTCATCAATCCTCATATTCGTCATTGCTAGACATTTGTTTCTCCTATGAATTTTTGTACATAGCAAATTTTTATGAGAGTAACCAACAAAAGTATATTCAATTTTTTTCCAATTATTTAAAATTGACATACCTAATCCTCAAGATCCTCGAGGGTCAAATTAGCAATTAGAGTCTTTGCAACTTCTGGATCGTTAAGGATGGATGCAACTGTTTTTGTTATGATCTGCAAATTATGAAGAAAAATATTTTATGGAATAGCCAAAATTGTTTGTCATAAATGTGGAGACAGGGTGGAAGTGATAGTGGCGAGCCGATGATGCGCGGGCTTGGTGGGGCCCCTTGGTGGGCTGGTGATGGGCCTATGAGCTCACCAGTATAGGGATTTTTTATTTATTTATTGAATTTTACTTTTAGATGCAAACGTTAAACCACCTATGTAAACCTTGCTCGACACACACAAGAGATTGACACAGACAGTCCTCACAACAGCCTCTAAAAACATGCTCCTTTCATCCAAATTATAAGACATTACAAGAATCTTGAATAGTCAAAATATCTAAGTTTGATCAAAATTATAAATAAAATTACAAGAATCTATAACGTCAGATCGGTATAATATAAAAATATAATTGATGAAGAATTTAAAGATATTTAATTGATATTATTATAAATGTTAATATATTACCATATAAATTTAATCAAATTTAAAATATTTTTTTACTCTTTTAAATTCTCGGAATGAGTTATAATTTAAGATAGAGAGGGCGTGGGTTTTGGCCGATTCTGTAATTACAAAACTTGTACGGCATCCAAAAGGTTGAAAGGGAAACTCTAGTTACACTCCGTCGATCATTATCGCTCGAAGACTAAGAACTCAGCCAAGTTCGTTGGGCAGCCAACCGGGGTGGGGGAGGAACCACGGCATGATCGATCGGGTGACGAGCGCGGTGATGGCATCATGACGAGCGACCTAGGGAAAAGGATCGGAGGAGGCGGTGGCAGGCACAGAATAAATGCAAGAAACACGTACTACGATATGGCTGATGTTGAGTTGAGAGGTGACAAGTACGTTTCATGTACGAGAAATTTCGGCACCTCAACCTGAGGTACAGTACAGGTACACGACAACGTGCCGCCACACGTGTGCCGGCAATTAACTGCCCTGCACAGGACATAAAGAATGTTTCACTTTTGAGCTTCACGGAGTAGTAGATTAGGTTAGCTCCAAATGGCACAGTAAGTTTCATCTCTATAAAAAAATCTAAGTGTCACATTCGTGAATAAGAGTGATACACTCAGAAAAAAGGAAAACGTCCAGACGGCCCATACCAGGCCCGATAACATTTGGAGTATAAATATAAAAACTTAGGGTTTTCACTCTCATCTCTCATCCTCCCTCAAGCTGAGCACATCCCTCTCTTCCTCTCCATCTCCTCTTTTTCCTATTAGCAGCATGCACTCCCAGGTTGGCGGCAACGGTCTGCGCGGTGGAGTCTTGAGCCACCGATGGCGCTCCTAGGCCCCGCTCCCTCTCCCTCCCCTCTGGCACGGCGGAGGTTGGGCGCGTGTCAGCAACAGCGGCTCGTGGTGCCGGATCTAAGCGGCACGACGCGTACCCTAGAACCCCCTCCCTCTCCATCGGCGTGGAGGAGGCAACAACGACTCGCGAGCCCAAATCTAGGCAGCAACGCGTCCCTAGCCCCCTCCTCCCTCTCCCGTGGCACGGCGACGGCATGACACCTTCTCCCTCAACCAGCATCAAGGAGGCGGCAGCAGCTCGCGGACCCAAGATCTGGGCACTGGCGCGTCCCTTGGCCCCCTCCTCCCTCTCCATTGGTGTAGAGGAGGCGGCAGAAGCTCGTAGGCCCAGATCTAGGCCGCAACGTGTCCCTGGCCCCCTCCCCCCTCTCCTCCGGCACGACGACGACGTGTTCCCCGACCTCCTCCTCTCCATCCACCGGCACGACAGCGCGGGGGCCAGGGTTGTGGCAGTGGTTCCCATCTAGGCCCATGCGACCCAGATCTAGGTCGATGTAGGCTTTTTGTCTTTTTTGTTTATTTTTATCAATTGGCAAAGGCGGGCAAAGCAACCGCCTCCATTAATCTACATTAACTATGACCTTTGGGCAACCGCCCCCATTAATTTGTATTTACTATGACCTTTGGGCGGAGGCGTTTGACATACCCACCTGCCGCCTTTGTAATATCTTTTGTAGTAGTGAACTTATTGGTTGAAATTTTTTAATTTGAAAGTGTTTAGAGTCCCTAAATATTGATTTAAGTTCACAAATTTTAAATTTTAAAAGTTGAAATTTTCAAACAATCTAGGATATTGACCTAGTTTATATCAAAGTTGTAATCCTCAATACAATCTACAACTTTGTATTTAAAAACTTTTTTTATTTGAAGTCACTTAGAGTCCCAAATATGTGTTTGAAATTTATACATTTTGAAATTCAAAATTTAGAATTCCTAATGGACCTGGAATGTCACTTAGTTAATACCAAAGTTGTAGTGGACGACCTGATTTGCGTATTTGTTGTTTATAATTTTTTGATTTGATGTTTTTAGGTCCCAAACATTTGTTTTCAGTTCACATATTTGTAACACCCCGGGTGTTAAGCTCTTAATTAAAAGTTTGATCATGTCATCATATACATTAAGCATCATTCATTTGTTTGAAAACCTGGATATGCATTGAACTAAAATGAGTTTACTTGCTTATGTTTGATCAATTGTTTGAATGCAGGTCATCTTTTCAAATTCTCAAATTAAAATTTGAATCCAAACCCTATTTCCCAGGGGGGGGCGGATTAAACCCTAAACATGATTTTCAAAATCTATAAAGTTTTAGCTTATGGTTGTTTAAGCAAAGTTGTAGATCTTGAAGTTTTGAGCATCTTTCGTGTTCAAAGTTTTTCTTGAAAACCCCTGGAAGCTTGAGCTTTTTGCAAAATAGCCACAGGGCCAGTTATGTCCTTTCATCGAGCAGTTGCATGGCGGGGTCGATCTCGACGCCCACCCCTGTCCGACACAACCGTGCGACACCTGTCCAGGGACGCACGTCTTGTCGAGTGTACATGGCGAAATCGCGGAACCCGTTGCCGTCTTTAAAATCGGGGCACCGTCCTCTCTGTTTCCCTTTCCACGCCACTGCTCTTCTCTAATCTGCTCTGCTTTGTTCCGCCGAGCGCTCCACCTCCATTGATGAACTCGTCCAAGCTCATTAGTCACTTCCAACCACTCAATCCTTCGCCATTGTCTTCGCCTGGACCTTGCGCATCCTCGGGGTGAGTTAGTTGAAGCCTTCGAGCCTGCATTCGTTCAGCGCGGATCCGTCTTCCTCAGCTCCGACGCGACCGCCGCCGCTCTGGTCCGTCTTCGACCAGGCTACGCAGGAGCCGCATTGCCTTTGTATCTTGTGTTTCTTGCTCCTGGTTCATCTCTGAATCTTGTCGGTTTCTCCATTTTGCAAATGGTGGACCATAGCTCCGGGAACATTTTCGTGCCGCGCAGTTCTTCGTCTCCGTCGGCACATTCTCCATCGACGGTTGTCTCTACTTCATCTCCGGCCACGCTTGCTGACGCTCCATGACCAGGGTGAGCTCCTCGACCTCTTCGCTCTACTCGTTTGTCCTTGTATCGAGCCTTAGAGCTCTGCCCTCGAGCGCGTGCGTGTTTTCTTCGGCGCGTCGCGCAGATCTCCGTCGACCGCCAGCGCCGTCGTCGAGGGGGTTGCTTTTAGCTCTGTGTTCGTTTGGCTTGCGCTTCGCGTTATTTGGGGGCCGCTTAGCTTGCTGGAGTTGTTGGTTGTTTCGATCGAGGCCTAGCGTCTCTGCTCGAGGCCTAGCTCCTTCGATCGAGGCCTGTGTCCGTCGGCATGTGTGCGGTCGAGCTCGGTTCACCGCCATGGTCGTCGAACGAGGTTGGCTGTGTAGGTTTTAGCCTCGTTTCTGTTGGGCATGTTGCTCGCGGTTGTCCTCTGAGTCGATTGAGGCCTAGTCTCTCTGATCGAGTGTCGATCGAGGCCTAGCTTCTCTGATCGAGGGTCGGTCGAGGCCTAGCTTCATCGATCGAGGTCTATCTTCATCGATCGAGGTCTAGCGTCTCTGATCGAGGCCCAGCGTCTCTGATCGAGGCCTAGCTTCTCTGATCGAGGGTCGGTCGAGGCCTAGCTTCATCGATCGAGGTCTATCTTCATCGATCGAGGTCCAGCGTCTCTGATCAAGGTCTAGCTTCTTCGGTCGAGGCCTAGTTTTTCCGATCGAGGTCTGTGCTCGATGGTGCGCGATCAGTCGAGCCTCGGCAGATCGCCAGCACCCTCGATGAGGTGTCTCTGAGGGTTTGTTTGGGTCGTGGCATACCTCGTTGGGTTCGGCTCGGCGAGCCGAAGCAAGTTCGAGGGGTAGCCGTTCGGTTTGGTCACCGACGGCGACTCGTTGACGTGTTTGTGGTCTTCGGCGCCACCGCTCGAGCCTCTGTGCCGCTGATGGTCGGGTCTTAGCCATCAGTGGGTTTTGTACAGGGTTTTTCCTGTTTCCTGTTCAGTTCAGTATGTTTCCAATCCTGTATAGATGTCCAGTTTAGTTATAAAATGTTTAGAAACCCTAATAACTTTAGGCTTTGAGTGATTTTGGATTATTTGATACATATGGTCATTGTCCAGTGACAAACAGAAGTTGGACATGCTCGATGTAATGTTGTTTGCTCAGTTCGTTTGGATGTAAGTGTTAACTTAGATAATCAAGATAAATAGGGCCTAATTAATTTGCTTCTTAGCCTAGTGTTGCTTTCCTTCATGAAGGGAAGTGGTACTCGAGGTGCTATCTATTTTAGTTTTCTTTTAAGAGCCTGTTTGTTTGTGTTGAGCATCATGTTTACTATTTGAGCATCATCTGAAACATGTCATTATATCGTGTAGATTGTTCGTTTGTTGGGTTGGATACCTCCAGTGAAGGGGTTTTCTCTCTTGAATCTGAGCCCGAGTTCGTTTATCCCTCCAACCAAGGCAAGCCCTGGTGCATTCAAACACTTCCTTGTATTTAAAATGATTGTTTTAAATACACTTATGTTTATACTATTGCATTACGGTATTCAATCAAATTCCTACTTGATGCATAGCCTTACCTTGAATTATTTATTCCTGTACCTTGATATCATTTTATAAATACAAATGTTGCTTTATCCTGCTTAGCAATGCTTAGACCGATAGAGTCAGATGATTTCCTGTCATCTGCAAGAATAGGTGGTAACATGATTGCTTCGGCAATGGTTCTATTTTTTAGAAGAATAGCGGATTGCTGCGGCAAATGGCTATGTCTTCTTGATGGAAGTAATAATCTGAGACCGGGCGGACACGGTGTTGGAGAGCCACCAGATGTGGATATCTAGTGAGCGGGTTCTTTCCGCCTGTGTCGATTAGGAACCGTCCGTTGATGCATGACTAGGGTTGTGACTTTGGAGTACTTATCACATACTTCGGGAAGCTGGACTCTGGCTATTCTCGCTTGAAGAATGGTTAACCCGCACTGGGAGTGGAGAGATGGTGAGAGTAGTGTGTACCCTCCAAGTTAGCGAACTAGATGGAGGTGTACTGTGCTCTCGGGTGGCGGAACCCCGGTCTTGGCGAGAGGATCCAGGGAAAGGTAGTCATATGCGTGCTTTAAGCGGCTGTATATGTCGTGTGATAGGGAAGCCCCAGCTGGGATAAACCGGTTCGAATCATCGTGTTCCTCGGATATGGAAACATGACCCTGTTTTCTTCTTTGTAGTAATACACTTTAATTGGATACTTGTTGGATCCCTTCGTGGATGTTTATTACCTTGTTATCGATCATACATCCAGATCGATACTTGAGTAATTTTATGGAGAACATAAATGATTTCAATTCTTTTTATAAATGCTCATTTATGCAAAATACTTTATTCTTGTAAAACCACACCTTGAATCCTATGACTTGCATACTGCTTTGTCCACCAAATACTTTTCTTTGTCGGATAAGTCTTGTGTGGCTCATCTGCAACAGGGGTTGTGAGCCACACAAGACTTATCCGACAAAGAAAAGTATTTGGTGGACAAAACAGTATGCAAGTCATAGGATTCAAGGTGTGGTTTGCAAGAATCAAGTATTTTGCATAAATGAGCATTTATAAAAAGAATTGAAATCATTTATGTTATCCATAAAATTACTCAAGTATCGACCTGGATGTATGGTCGATAACAAGGTAATAAACATCCACGAAGGGATCCAACAAGTATCCAATTAAAGTGTATTACTACAAAGAAGAAAACAGGGTCATGTTTCCATATCCGAGGAACACGATGATTCGAACCGGTTTATCCCAGCTGGGGCTTCCCTATCACACGACATATACAGCCGCTTAAAGCACGCATATGACTACCTTTCCCTGGATCCTCTCGCCAAGACCGGGGTTCCGCCACCCGAGAGCACAGTACACCTCCATCTAGTTCGCTAACTTGGAGGGTACACACTACTCTCACCATCTCTCCACTCCCAGTGCGGGTTAACCATTCTTCAAGCGAGAATAGCCAGAGTCCAGCTTCCCGAAGTATGTGATAAGTACTCCAAAGTCACAACCCTAGTCATGCATCAACGGACGGTTCCTAATTGACACAGGCGGAAAGAACCCGCTCACCAGATATCCACATCTGGTGGCTCTCCAACACCGTGTCCGCCCGGTCTCAGATTATTACTTCCATCGAGAGGACAAAGCCCTTTGCCGCAGCAATCCGCTATTCTTCTCGAAAACAGAACCATTGCCGAAGCAAACAGGTTAACACCTATTCTCGCAGATGACAGGAAATCATCTGACTCTATTGGTCTAAGCATTGCTAAGCAGCAACAAGCAACATTTGTATTTTTAAAACGGTATCAAGGTACAGGAATAAATAATTCAAGGATAGGCTATGCATCAAGTAGGAATTTGATTGAATATCGTAATGCAATAGTATAAACATAAGTGTATTTAAAGTAATCATTTTAAATACAAGGAAGTGTTTGAATGCACCGGGGCTTGCCTTGGTTGGAGGGATAAATGAACTCGGGCTCAGAATCGAGAGAGAAAACCCCTTCACTGGAGGTATCCAACCCCACCAACGAACAATCTACACGATATAATGACATGTCTTAGATGATGCTTGAATAGTAAACATGCTGTTCAACACCAACAAACAAGCTCATAAGAGAAGACTAAAACAGACAGCCCTCGAGTACCACTCCCCTTCAAGAAGGAAAGCAATACTAGGTTAGAAAGCAAATTAATTAGGCCCTATTTATCTTGATTAGCTAAGTTAACACTTACATCCAAAAGAACTGAGCAAACATCATCACATCGAGCATGTCCAACTTGTGTTTGTCACTGGACAAATGACCATATGCACCAAATAATCCAAAATCACTCAAAGTCTAAAGTTATTAGGGTTTCTAAACATTTTATAATTAAACAGGGCATTATTACAGAACTAAAAACAGGAAAACAGGAAGAACTCTGCTCAAGACCCTCGGGCAGCTGAGACTCGACCATCAGCGGCACAGAGGCTCGAGCGGTGGCGTCGAGAACCACAAAACACGGCGGCGAGTCACCATCGATGACCAAACCGAACGGCTACCCCTCGAACATGGTTCGGCTTGCCAAGCCGAACCCAACAAGGTACGCCACGACTCAAACAAACCTACAGAGACACCTCATCGAGGGTGCTGACGATCTGCCGGGGCTCGACCGATCGCGCACTATCGAACACATCCCTCGATTGGAGAAACTAGGCCTCGATCGACGAAGACAGACCTCGACCGAAAGAAACGAGGTCTCGATCGATGAAACTGGGCCTCGACCGACCCTCGATCAGAGAAGCTAGGCCTCGATCGACACTCGATCAGAGAAGCTAAGCCTCGATCGACACTCGATCAGAGAAGCTAAGCCTCGATCGACACTCGATCAGAGAAGTTAAGCCTCGATCGATGCAACTAGGCCTCAAACAGAGACGCTAGGCCTCGATCACGACTCAGAAGACAACCGCAAGCAAAACGCCCACAGAAACGAGGCTAAAACCTACACAGCCAACCTCGTCGACGACCATGGCGGTGAACTGAGCTCGACTGCACACACATGCCGACGGACACAGGCCTTGATCGAAGGAGCTAGGCCTCGAGCAGAGACACTAGGCCTCGATCAGACCTCGATCGAAACGACCAACAACTCCAACAAGCTAAGCGGACTCCAAACAACGCGAAGCGCGCACGAGACGAACTCAGAACGGAACGCAACACCCTCGTCGACGGCACTGGCGGTCGACGGAGATCTGCGTGACGCGCGCCGAAGAGAACACGCACGCGCTCGAGGGCAACTACCCCTCGAGACTAACTCAGGACGGCTAGGCGAAGCTAGTGCGAGACTTGGATCTCGAAAAGACCACTACAGCGACAAGGCGACGAACACACTGCCGCGCCGAACAAGAACAGCGGCAGCGCTCGAGGACAGAGCTCTAAGGCTCGCTACAAGGATGAACGAGAAGAGGAGATAGGTCGAGGAGCTCACCCTGGTCACGGAACACAAGCAAGCGTGGCCGGAGATGAAGCAGAGACGACCGTCGATGGAGAACGCGCCGGCGGAGACGAAGAACTGCGCGGCAACGAAGATATTCCCGGAGCTACGGTCCACCATTTGCAAAACGGAGAACCGACAAGCATCAGGGATGAACAAGGAGCAAGAAACACAAGACAAAAAGACAATGCGGCTCCTGCGTAGCCTGGCTGAAGACTGACCAGAGCGGCGGCGGTTGCGTCGGAGCTGAGGAAGACAGAGCCGCGCTGGACGAATGCAGGCTCGAAGACTCCAAACAACTTACCCCGAGGATGCGCAAGGTCAAGGCGAAGGCAATGACGAAAGATTGAGTGATTGGCAGCCGCTAACGAGCTCGGACGAGTTCGTCAATGGTGAAGGTGAAGTGCTCAGCGGAACAGGGCAGAGCGAAGGAGAAGTGTGGAGCAGTGGCGTGGAAAGGAAAGAAGAGAGAACGGCGTCCCGCTTTTAAAGACAGCAACGGGCTCCGCAAGATCGCCACGTACCCACGACAAGACGGGAGTCCCTGGACAGGTGTCGGCGTCGGGCACCGTTGAGAACGACCCGCCATGCAGCTGTTCGAGGAAAGGACAGAACTGACCCTGCGGCTATCTGGCAAAAATGCACAAGCTTTCAGGGGTTTTCAGGAAAAACTTTGAACACAAAGATGTTCAAAATTTTGAGATCTACAACTATGCTTAAACAACCACAAGCAAAAACTTTATAGATTTTGAAAATCATGTTTAGGGTTAAATCCACCCCCTCTCGGAAAAGGGTTTGGATTCCGAATTTTAAATTTTTAGAATTTAAAAAGATGACCTGCAATCAAACAATTGATCAAACATAAGCAAGTAAACTCATTTTAGTTCAGTGCATATCCAGGTTTTCAAACAAATGAATGATGCTTAATGCATTATGATGACATGATCAAATTTTAATTAAGAGATTAACACCCGGGGTGTTACAACTCCCGTACTCAGGGTTTGTTAACCCCTGTTGCAAATAAGGATCACAACCCGGTTTGCGTGGCTTCTTGCTGCATGACCGTGGTTAGTGTAGATGAAGATGAGGAATAAGTTGTCTTTGCTTGACTCTTGGGCAAGAGTAACTCGGTTGTTTGTCTTTCATCTATCAGCAGCTTGATGTATCTTTATCATATGACACTAAGTTATGTTTAAAAACTTATGTGTTGTAATATGACTTTGAATTTTCGCTACTTTGATGTAATATAAAAATTTCGTATTACTTCTGTAATGATTGTAATGAGGTGATCCTGTTTGGAAAGAGGTGGATGACCCGCTGCAAAGTGGCGACACCTGATGGGCTAATTAAGATTTGGATCATCTGTTGGGATTAAGTTGGTTAATCCTGACAAGTAGGTCCTATCTTAAGAGGTTCTGTCTCAATATTTTAAGATTTAATTTTTTAAACAATGTCGAACTGAGACATGTCTTATACCCAAGTTTTTGTCAATATAATATTACAAACAATGTCGGTAGTGCTTGACAAAATCTAAAACTTTGCAACCGAGGCTTGTTTTCCATTTGAGTTTATTTAGTACCTAAGATATTCGATATAAGATTAAAGAAGGATTAAAGAATATACTTATATAAAATATATGAAATTATTTATGTATTCATAAGAGAGTGTCTGGTGCTTTGTGTATTAGTATAGATTTAAGGGGGGCGCTAATAGGATCAACGGAGGCAGTCACAACGGCTGCCTCTGAAAAGCGTAATTAACAGCACTGTTAACACCACACACTCATTTAAGTAACGTTTTGTTGGAGGACGTTATGCTAGAAGAGGATGTCATGGCCGCCTTCGTTATTCGTGCAATTGTAGTGAAAACCGTAAAACCGTAGATACATAAAAGCAAAGAAGGCAAAGAATCAATTAATAAGTTATTCCCTCCGTTTCAATTTATAGTTCGTTTGACCTTTTAACCCTAAGTTTAACTACTCGTCTTATTTATTTATTTTTATAAAATATCATTTCTTTTGTTATGATTTACTTATTTAATGAAATAATCTACAAGAATGACTTAAATTTGACTATGTTTGTATAATTTTTTTTAAATAAGACGAACGGTCAAATTTGGGGTAAAAAGTTAAACGAATTATAATTTAAAAAGGAGAGATTAGAAAATAAAACAAGATGCCACGTCCATTGGACATCTTTAATTATTGTATATTTATGAAAATGTGACGGGACGACAGGGTGCGAGGAAGCATGGACCCATACTGCAATGTGCGGCACGACACTGTCACGGTCTCACGGGCGCATAGATATACTTTCTCAACCGTGAATAAATTGGAGGCCGGAGAGGGCCTCTGGCACTGTTTATTGATTTGATATTTAATTTTTATTTTTTATTTAGTTTAAGTTTTTTTTATTTTTTTTGTTTTTATTATAATTTTGAAAATTAGATACTCTCTCAACCGTGAATAAATTGGAGGCCGGAGAGGGCCTCTGACACGGTTCGTGCACGTCTATATCAATTGTAGCAATAAAAAATATGTAGTCTTTTTATCGGGCCGGTATAACTTTATATTGAATTGGTGGAGACTTTTTTTTATCTTTTTTAGTTTCTACTTTCCAAAAACTTTTATTATTTTTAAGTTTTAAATTTACTTAAGCTTTTTAATTCTCTTCTTTTTCTCATTTTTTTAAATCTTTTGTTTTATACAAGCAGTGATCACACGCCATAAATTACGTGTAGTATGGTGATTCATATCAATCATGACAATAACGACACTAACGAGTTCGTAATATTTCTATCAGGCCCGTGCATCTTTATATTGGGCTGTTATTAAACCATAACAACAATTTTGAGTACTTATCTATGCTATTATACATATATTGTTTAAGTATATAAAAAAACTAACTCGTTTTATCGTTTGCAAAAAATATTTAGCAAAAATCGACCCAGCAGAGTGGGCCCATTTATGCTAGTATGTGTGCATGTTCATTTGAACGGAAAGCCCGCTAGCTAGCTAGCTCTTCTATATATATAGGAATGAAGAAGCAGCGTCGGCGCCCCGGTTCGCAGCTTGGTCGTCCGGCCATGAGAGGAGAGGAGAGGAGACCGACGGGGCTGACAGCAGCCCCCCAACAACAACAACAACAGCGTGACCGATTCCCTTCCGGTCAGTTCGACCCCGACCCGGCCGGCCAATGATCTGCAGTTCCATCCTGCTTTATGAGTCGTCGCGCGCCGATTCGGCCGGTGCAAACAACCGGACGAATGGACAGTGGAGCATGCGGGTAAAGTGGTTGCACGGCGGCCGTCTATCCCTCACTCCATGGATCCCGATCCGCCCGTCCATTTCCGGGTTGATGGGAGCGTTTACGGTCACGCCTCGACCGCACCCGAAGGCGCCATGGCATGGAATGGTCAAGAATGTACAAACGTGTGTGCTCGTTCGTTCAAACGCGATATGTTTGGTGCAGTTTATAATAATCTCATAAACTTCAGTTATTTTTTGTCAAACATCTATTTTTAAAATAGTTTTATCGATAAATTGTTTTTCTCTCTCACAAAAACATAAAGTAGCATGAAGTTAAAAAAAGTAGTTTATCTTTCTCCTCATATTTCTCTCTTAGATCCATGCATAAAGTTACTGGTAAACCTGTTTTGTCAAATACTTTTTCTAAAATAGTTTAGTTTCATTGAAAAAGTTGCTCATGAAAGTTTTGTATATAAAAAAAACAGATCTACTAGTGAACCTGAGCTGTTCAAACATGCACATATGAAAGAAATAAAGTATGTATAGTGTGATGCGCGTCCTTATTAGCTACTCTCTGCATCCCAAAAAATTATAAGACATTCTTGGAGAGTCAAAGCATCTTAAATTTGACTAATAATTATAGAGAAAATGATAAAGATTTATAACATGTAATAGGTATAATATGAAAATATAATTGATAAAGAATGTAATGATAATTAATTGATATCATAAATATTATTATATTATCATATAAATTTGATCAAACTTAACATATTTTGATTCTCCAAGATGTTTTAGATGTCTTGTGATTTGGGATGGAGGGAGTACCTACATACGACAGCGATGGCCCTACGCACGGTTACCATGCATGTACCTATAGGTACACCTCTTGCTACCGCATGTGCACGTACTCCTAGTGTCCCTAAATAGATGTTATTTTCACTTTCCGAGAAGTTAACGTTTTTAAAATGCCGGCAATTATATATTAAAATATATAAATAATTATGCTAAGTAATTAGTATCATCGGAAAGATCTTTAAGTCTAGTTTTTAATAAATTTATTTGGAGATATAAATGTTGCACGTGTTTTCTATAGACTTAGTCAAAGTTAAGAAAGTTTGACCGGCATGTATCCTATAACGACCTTCTTTTTTGGACGGAGGAAGTACATCATCTTGAATCCAACTCCGCCGACGACGAATATTTCAAGATCATCTTGAATCCAACTCGCCGACAACGAATATTTCAGTATTTTTCCAAAAGAATACATCAATTGTTGCCGATGGTGTTTTAGATGGTGGAAGAAGGCGTCCATTGGTGGGTTGCATCATCGGTCTCGCACGTCCACGTCGCGTTGAGGCGACTATAAAGGTATATAAAAAGGTAGGAATATTTTTAACAAAATAACTACACCATTCGATTATTAGTTACAGAATATATTTTATATATAACTTATTTGGAGATCTAAATGCTAATATATATACTGTTTACTATAAATTTTGTCAAACTTGAGTTTCTTATTTGATCGCACAGATCTCATAGTTGTATTAATATAAGAGATGGACAACAAGAACACATTTTTTTCTGTCATTTGCCTTTTACGTGTAGGACCAAAATCTCAGCCAAATTATAGCTCTTTATATCTCTCACTACTAGAAAACAGGTCTTTCGTCGATGTCCAAAATGAGCTTTAGTCTCGAAAATTTTTGCGTTCGGGAGATCGGGACTAATAGCTCTTTAGTCCCGGTTGGTGTTACGAAACGGGACTAAAGTTCCCTTTAGTCCTGTTTAGTGTTACCAATCGGGGCTAAAAGGTCTCTCAACCGGAACTAAAGGTCTCTCTATGGTGGGTTCAAAATGAAAACGTCTCTTCTATTGTTAGATGTGTTGTGTAGGCGGGGTGGTAAGCACACGCGAGACAGTATATGAGGTCTTGTCTTCAAAACTCAGAGGGCAGTTGGTGGGAGACTATTTTTTTTTTAACTGGATGGACACCACCTAAAGGAAAAAAGGAGATTTAGTCCCGGTTAGGAAACCGAGACTAAAGAGGCTTACGAACCGTGGCTAAAAACCATTTCTCTAGTAGTGTCTATGATATTTTGAGAGTCATTCAACAAAATTCTATTTGTATATATACCTTTTATGTCTCTAACAAACTCTCCAATTTTGGTTCTACAACCTGTAAAAGCTTATTATATTTTTCTTGAATAAAAATTTAATGAAAAAACTATCATATATTGCATTTAGAGAGCCATGTAGCTTGTTCAAAATTGGAGAGCGAGAACGGTACTTTTGAAGAGCCAAAAAGCATTGGAGTGCTTTAAAGAGTCTATTGAAGCATTTTTTTGGTTCGTTTTTAAAACTTTAAAATAAAAAAAACTATTTATGGTCTGCTACTATATAAATTATTAAAGATTTATTCACCTATAAATTATTATCCGGTTATTACATTGTTTAAGGTATAACCCGTCGGATCTAAATTCTTGACTTAGCAGTTGCTTCTAATTTTGTAGGTTTATTTTTGGATGATTAGTTGTGTTATTTTTTCAGTTGCAGTTGCCGGTTGTCACTTCAGCAATAAGATGCTGGTATGAGCATCCTTGTTTGTACTGTAACTAAAAAAATACATAATTAATAAAATTGATGATGCCTAAATTAGAGCAACTCTAGCAGAAGACTTCAAATCAGAGCTTCAACTTCTGATTGGAGGGCTCAATTATTTTTTTACATATACTCTCATAGGAGTCCATAAATTAAGGCTCTCAAATCCATTTTATTAAACAAATAGACAATGGCAAACACTATGCAGAAGCCGGCTTTAGTCTCGGGCCTCAAGGGCCTCTAGTCCTGGTTATGGAGCCGGAACTATAAAATCGGGACTAAAAGTTCCGCCTTTAGTCTCGGTTCCGCGGTCCGGGTTCCGCGGTCCAGGACTAAAGAACGACCTTTAGTCCCGGTTAGTAATACCAATCAGGACTAAAAGGTGCGCCAGTATGCGTCACTGACTGGCCTCTTTTAGTACCGGTTGGTATCACCAGCTGGGACTAAAAGTGTTCTTTTTCTTTTTTTGTTTCCATTTCATTTCATTATTGGTTTTGGTTTTAGGGTTATATTAGGTTTTCAAATATATATTCTTCGCTACTAATATATGTATACACACACTTGTAATTTAGTTTCGAATATTATTAGACACAAAGAAAGTATGAAACTCTATATATTATGGAGCATATACATATATATAATATATAAATGTGTTCCTAGCAACAGACACATTGGTGGCTCGCAGAGACCTTCTTGGAACGGGTGATTCGATTCTGGAGCGTGTCAGTCAATTTGTCCTGCAATTGACAAGGGAGAAAATATCAAATTATAGAATCTGCCGGTTCTTGCCAGACAGATCTACGATGTATGGCTCTAAAACAGCCGATGGTCAATGAAAATTAATGATAATTAACCCAATAAAATAGCTTATTTGCTAAAGGTGAAGTGTTTCCATGTAGTCATAATAATAAAAAAACTAAATTACGTCTAACATATCCAAAGAATTCGATTATGTTTGAATCAGCAAAAGTACACGTATCGTATGATGAAAGCATAACCGGATCGGCTATTTAGCCCATACAGGGTTCATGAGGCACGAACAAGATCTATCTGCCTAATTGCATAGATGTAAGATTAAACAGATGTAATCTAACATACTTGACAGTGAGATCCGGAGATACAACTGATAACAAGTATATTAGATTAAATCTAGCTACTCTTTGATCAATCTATAATTAGTCGGATATCTCGAACGCACGACATGTAACAATTGAGGTCAACACAGTGACATTTAGAGAAGCTCATCCCCGAAGCTTAAATTTGGATGGTTGTGATTAATGTTGCATAATAATTAGTTCCACATACCTCGAGTCATCTCATCTTTTGTTCTTTTTGCTTCAATCTTGGAATGGTTTGCGACAGAAATACTTGAAGGACGAGGTTCACATGTGCAAATTAAAGGACGATGTCTAATTAATAAACCTCTTCCTTTCCAAACATATTGCTATTTAGAGGGCAGTGCTCTAGCTAGCCATATGTATCTTGATTTTCTATTTCTTACAAACATTAAACTACTTGTGGGAAATGAATAACCAAATTTTTCTACTTGATGAAGTCTACATCAAAATGACTTCACACAAATTAAAGGTCATCAAAATTATCCTTTGCGCTCTATATCGTGGACCAAGCAAGTGATATATATGTACGATTCTATTCCACTTAATACACCGATTAATTCAACACTGCCAAAACCTATAGATGGCCATCGGGCCGTGCCGTACCTCCTCGGACCGTCTTGCCTGACGTGTCGTGCATGTCCGTGCTTCATGCTTGGCCGTCGGCCCAAGGCACGGCCCGTGGGCCGTTTTGTCGTGTCGTCCGTCGTGTCGTGCCAGCCCATGACCGGTGAGGCGAGAAACACTAAATTTTTTTACAAGTGTTCATCATTTTCAGTTTTTCATAAGTATTCATCATTTTTAACATGCCACAACTCAATTATTAGTTATCATAAATCATTTTAATAGCTCATTTTAACTAAATAAGCTGTTGGAATCACAATTATCGGGCCGCTCTCGTGCCGTCTCTTAGATCGGGTTGTGCCCGTGCCGTGCCACGTGCCTAGGTGGCGGCCCAGGCACGGCCCGTCCACCGCGTCGTGCCATGCTCGGACCGGGCCAAAACGCCGTGCCATGGGTCGTACCGTCGGGCCTCGTGCCTCATGGACAAGTATACCAAAACCTCACTAGACGTGGCTTAAACGCCAGTATTGCATGATCACAAACCATGGTTAAGTTGCTCTTAGTGCCGCCATTTGGCAGTCATGTCGCCCTCAAAATTAAGTGAAGCTAGATCCTGTTTTCTCTGAGTATTGGTCGATCGGGGTACGATTTAGTAGGAAGAACATCACCCTTCTTTGAGATCCTTGGCATTATGACAAATTCCCATGCATGGGGGAAAAAGGTTTTCCCTCTTGGGTGCATGATGCAAGCTACTCCCTCCATCCCAGAAAGAAGGTCGTTATGGGATGCGTGCAGGTTAAACTTTCTCAACTTTGACTAAGTTTGTAGAAAATATGTGCAACATTTATATCTCCAAATAGATTTATTAAAAAACTAGACTTAAAGATCTTTCGATACTAATTACTTAGCATAATTATTTATATATTTTAATATATAATTACTGGTATTTTAAAAACGTTGACTTCTCGGGTAATGAGAATGACATCTATTTAGGGACGGAGGGAGTATCCAGCTACCCTGTACTTCATGCCTCTCTTCTAGAGTGATAGATCGATCATGCATGCCTTGATAGTTCATTCGGCTGAGCTTGCACATATGTCACTGAACCCTAAGCAACAAAGCTTATGTTAGAGTGCGCAACAGAATTTGGCCCACCTCGCTATACCCACGAGTCGGTGCCCCTCGAGCCTAGGTCCACCGAAGCCCACAACATATTCATGCGTTGGGCGATCTCCGGAAGACGTTATCCAGGCCCCGAATCCAACGCTCATCACACAACCCGTGTGACATACGAGGCGTTAACGGGCTCCCCCGTCACATACGACCCTAGAGATTTAGTTTTTTTCTAACCATGGGCTCTGATACCACTTGTTAGAGTGCGCAGCGGAATTCGGCCCAGCTTGCTATACCCATGAGTTAGTGCCACTTGGGCCCAGGTGAAGACTCCATGGTGATTTTGGTAATTTATGAAGCCTAAGTACTAACCTAGCTCTAAGTGGTTGAGTAGGTTTAGTACACTTAAGAAAGATGATGATAAGTGATGGAGCAAGCAAGGAGGCTAAATGGTGAAGAGCTCATACTTGGAGAAGAAGGAAAGTGAAAAGACCCTAGGCAATTCAAGGCAAAGGTATATGCTAGGGATTTTCCTTTTAAGTGGTCAAGACACCAAGTGGGTGTGATCACATTTAGGATAGACAACCGTACTATTAAGAGGGGAAATGCAAAAGTGATTGCGGTTTGTCAAGTGCCACTAGGTGTTATCTCTATTGCATGTGCATTTAGGACCTAGTGACATACACCATGCTAAATGACAAGTAAAACATGCCAAGACCTGCTCACTAAAGTGGATACTTAGTGCTTGACAACTTCGAGCAAAGGTGGAAGAAGCAGAGACAAAGAGGAGGGATCGGACGTTGCAGAATCAGGCGTCGGACGCTGGGACTTTGACCTCCGAGCGTCCGTTGGCCTTACCGAAAGTTCCAGGGAAAATTCAAGACACGACGGACGTTGTCCGTCGGTTCAGCGACGAAAATGGTGGAGCGTCCGTCGGGCTTCCAGAGAGCCCTGCAAATGATCAACTTGAAGACAAGCGTCGGACGCTGGAGGTCTGGGCGTCGGACGCTGGCGACGGAGCGTCCGTTGCACCTGGGTCAGCCCAACGGCTAGTTCTGACAGGGCGTCAGACGCTGCGATGGAATGCCCGTCGCACTCGTGAAGAGCGTCCGTCGCCAACTTATAGGCCCAGCGGCTAGTGGCTTTGAGGAAGGTCTATGAAAACGTGTTGGCCAGCCTTGGGGTCTCTCTCTCGCACATTTGAACATCTTGAGACTCTCTAGAGCTGAGCAGCTTCCCTCCCACTCATCTCCATGCTTGGTTAGTGAATTTCCAAAATAGATTGAGTGATCCAAGTGCATTTCGCTTATACCTTGCATCTAGTGGCACTTGGGAGGCGTTCTCGTTGCGGATTTCTTGTTACTCTTGGTGATTGTCATCACCTAGATGCTTTGGAGCAGCGGTGGTAGATCGAGAAGCTTGGTGATTGTGCTTCGTCGACTACAAGTTGATTGTGAGGGGTTCTTGTGCCTTCCCCGTGGGAGATTGCAAAGGTAAGTCTAGTGGATTGCTCATCACATTTCAATAGCCTCATCTTGTGTTGGTTGTGCGGCACCCGGTCACGGGTTTGGCGTGTGAAGCCAATTAGCGCGTGAACCTCCAAGTGAGTGTTTTGCCACAACAGGGACTAGCTAGTTGGCAAACTAGTGAACCTCGGAATAAAATCAAGTGTCAACCATTGTCTCTTGTGATTGATTGATCTCAATGGTATTCACTTGATTGGTTCATCCCCTACAACTCCACGGTGGTATATCTATCCTCCCTATCTCTCATTTGTACCTTGCTAGTTCTTCTTAGTAGAGATATTAGGTTGTGCTAGTTGCTTAGCTCTCTAGCTTGTTAGCTTGTGTAGGAGTTGTGTGAACCTAGAGCTATTAGGATAGAAATTGTGGATAGGTGGCTTCGCAACACCCACTAGGCTAGTGCAAAATTAGCTTCGCTTCTTAGTTATCTAACTTTGTTGTTGAGATTTCTTTGTAGAATTTTAAATTAGGCTATTCACCACCCCCCCTCTAGCCATCGCATCGGACCTTTCAAGTGGTATCGAAGCTAGTACACCATTGATTTGAGGCTTAACAACCTAAGGTGTGAAGATGGCTCATATCAACAACATGAAGAAACCACCCAAGTTTTATGGCTCAAACTATGGCTATTGGAAAGTCAATATGACCGCTCATATCAAGTCAATTAGCCAGAAGATGTGGCTTGTGGTGGAAAAGAAGTTTGAAGTGGCAAATGAGGAAACTCCCACCGCGGCCGAAGAAGAGAAGTTGCAACACAATGATATTGCTCTTAGTGCTATTCATGAAGCTCTTGATGAGAAGGTATTTGAGCAAATCAAGAGTCTTGAGAGTGCTCATGAGGCTTGGAAGAAGATTGAAGAATCTTTTGAGGGTACTCAAGCTGTCAAAAGTGGAAAGGCATACATCCTCAAAGAAAAGTTTGCAAGCTTCAAGATGAAGGATGATGAGAATGTGCCGGAGATGTTTCATAGACTACAAGTTCTAGTCAATGATCTTACGACCCTTGGTGAGAAGGTTCAGGACAAGGATTTCTCTCACAAATTATTTAGAAGTCTCCCATCTCAGTTTGAGACTCTTATGACCTTGATAGTAAGAGGTGGATTGGACACCGTGACTCCTAATCAAGTCTTGGGAGATGTGATGACACAAGATGGTTACCGGGACAACAAAAAAGAAGATGTCAAGAAAGAAGAAAAGAAAGATGAGAAGAAGAAGAGCATAGCTTTCAAAGCTACTTCATCACACAATGGCAAGGCTAAGATTGAAGAATCAAGTGAGGATGAAGACTCAAGTACTAGTGAGATTGATGAAGAAGAAATGGCTCTCTTTGTGAGAAAATTTGGAAGATTCATGAAGAAGAAGGGCTATCATGCAAGAAGAAAGAGAACATCTTCCAAGAACTTTGATGAGCCTAGGAAGTGCTTCAAGTGTGGAAGCTTTGATCATCTCATTGCCCATTGTCCCTACAATAGGGACAAGGATGATGATGATCACAAGAAGAGAGACAAGAAAGAGAAGAAGCCCACCTTTGACAAGAAGAAGAAGAAGGGGTATTCTCACATAGTGACATGGGATAGTGATTCTTCTTGTGGTGAAGATGAAGATAATGAAAAGAAGACATCTACCAAGAAGAAGGCTTTTGCTAGTATTGCTATGAAGGACAAGATCTCTCTATTTGACACTCCATCATCATGCTTCATGGCTAAGTCCACTAAGGTACTTTCTCATGATGAGAGTGAGAGTGAGAGCGATAGTGATAGTGAGGAGCCCTCAAGGGAGGAACTCATGGACATGCTTGAACAAGCTAAGGAATACATTGACAAGAAGAGGAAGGAATGCAAGGAATTGCGCAAGACCAATATGGCCCTTGAGCAAAACCTTGATGAGGTCGTAGCATCTCATGAGAGGCTAATGGAAGCCCATGAGAAGCTAGTAAAGTCTCACACTAAGCTTGAAAGAGCTCATTCCTCCCTTCTTGACCAAAGTAAGAAGGAGGTTGTTCAAACATGTGACATGGGAGTTACATGTGATATTCTTGATGAATCATTTTATGCTCCTATCATTGTTGCTTCCACTAACCCATCTTGTAGCACTATCATTCCTACTTCATCTACTAGTAATGGTTTCACTTGTGACACCTCACTAATGGTGGAAAATGAAACCCTCAAGAAGGAGGTTACCAAGCTCAATCACTCCTTAGCTAAGGCTTATGGAGGTGAGGACCGCTTTCTTATGTGCTTGGGTAGCCAAAGAGCATCTCTCTATAAAGAGGGTTTGTTCTATACCCCAAGAAAGGCAAGGCCGCTTTTGCTCCTCACAAGACTCGTTTTGTGAAGAACACTAGTAGCTATTGCAAGATTTGCAAGCAAGTTGGTCACAATGAGCAAGCATGCAAGAAAAAGAAGGCCAAGCAAGACATATCCTCTATTAGAGTTGATTCATTCTATGTTCTTTCCAAGGGTACTAATGGTGTTCATGCCAAGTTTGTTGGTGCACCATGGATGACTTCCAAGAAGTCCATTTGGGTACCAAAATCCTTGGTAACTAACCTTGGAGGACCCAAGCAAGTTTGGGTACCTAAAAAGAATTTATCTCTCTTGTAGGTCAATTACAAAGCCGGAGGGAGGCATTGGGTGCTTGATAGTGGGTGCACTCAACATATGACCGGTGATGGAAGGATGTTCAACTCAATCAATCAATATAGTGATCATGGCTTTGATAATATCACATTTGGTGACAATGGCAAAGGAAAGGTGAAAGGGCTTGGAAAGATTGCTATCTCCAATGATCTAAGAATTAGCAATGTGCTTCTAGTGGAAAGGCTTGAATTCAACTTATTGTCGGTTGCCCAATTGTGTGATATCGGTTTCAAGTGCATATTTGGAGTGGAGGATGTGGAAATCATTAGTGTGGATGGTTCAAATATGATCTTTGTTGACGGTCGTTAAGTCTCAATTTCTATATGTCAACAAGAGATAAAAATGACTTAATTGAATCACCACCATAGACTTGGGGGTCCAACTGACAGATTTCCACAAGTTTTGGTGAGTTTATGTTTTCATAGGGAGTTATCTAGAAAATAGCAAAAGAAGGTCCACATGTCATGTTTACATAGAGATAAAGGACCTCCGAACAATCAAGTGCGAACACATGGTGGATAAGTATCCATGTATGTTCAGTTTTGACCAACACGTGAGTGTTTCAGTTTGAGTGGCTTAACCTAACCTCTGCGAAAGCAGAAACATGTGCTTGTCTATCGGCTTGTGGTGTGCAGGTGCTATGCCTAGTGACAGTGGTCAATGGCATGGATAAGGTCGAGTAGAGGCTTGCCATGCCGATGGACTGAGAGCGGTGAAGGGCGGAAGCGGGGCTCGAACTGAGGGACCATGGGCGCCGGCGAACTAGCTGTGGTGGCTAGTACTTGGCACCGACAAGTGCGAGAAGACATGGAGGTAGACCGAGTCGACCAAGTCAAGACGGTGGACGCGCGAGTCGAGCGGAGGCTCAGGGGACTCGGAGTCCGACCGGGCGAAGACAAGGTGGCTCGAGTCGAGTGGTTTGGTGGTTTGGGCCTCAAAACTATCCGAGGACGGTTTCCGAGTTTGGGCCTAAAAACTCGGGGTTCGGTAGTTGAGCCCAAAGCTACCTGTGGCGGGTTTCCTGGGTTTGGGCCTCAAAACCTAGGCGGAGCTTCCGAGGAAGCGGGGATGGCACGTGGCAGAATCCTGGAGGTTGCGTCGAGAGGACGGCAACTCCCGGCAGGAAGCGGGGCCATCCATTCAAAATGTAGGAGATATTTTCTGGAGCATGGACTGCAATGCTTAGGCTAGGTAGTTCACTCAATGTATATAGGGGGTCTTTGGGAAATAGCTAAAGTCTGATAAGTAGGGGGTGAAGGGGTATCCCTCATACCATCTCTTGAACCCTAATCATTTGCCCCAACTCTCTCTACCCTCTCTCTAGTTCATGAGATCCCTAGGTTGATTTCACCAACCTATGTAAGAACTTGAGTTTGCTGCGAGGAATCGGAGGCCGTAACCTCCGTAAGCCATGGCGGCGTTGTTTACTTGATCGTGTCTCGCGTTTTTGCTTGTGTTCTTCGTTTTTTTCTTTTGCTCTCTCTTTTTCCCGAGATGAAATCTCTTTGTAGCGAGTAGCTCTTGCAAATCCATTTCAACCAAGTTCTTGGTACTCGTGAGGAGCAACTTTGCACCGAAGAAATTTTCCTAAAACCTCACGAGCACACAGATCGGGTGTTTTCTTTGCGGCGTTCTTCGTTTTGCCTTTTCTCCCCCAAATCCGAGTGTTCCCGTTTATGCTCTCCAAATTGAGCGATGATTTCTTCGGGATAGCTCCCCAACTGCACAAGGATCATGCCTACAAAATTTGGTTGCAGTTGGAGTTCATTTGGTTGAGTTTTGGGAAGATTTGGAGGAGAGAAAACGATTTTCGGGATCACTGTGCAGATTTCGAGGGCGTAGGACGCTCTAGAGTTTGGCGTCGGACGGTCCGTCGGAGGCGCCAGACGCTATGTAGTGCTGACAACAGCGTCCGTCACGATCGTCCGTCGCTGGGGCTGTTTTCGGGCTATTTTTTGAGCGTCGGATGCTCCTCACAGAGCAGCGTCCATCGCCCATCGGAATTAGTACGTCGCCCTCTGCAGCGTCCGTCGCCAGCGTTCGTCGCCCTTCCAGCAGGGTTTTCAGGATTTTCTTCGTCTCTGTTTTGGCCGTTTCTCCCTCGTCCGGACTCCGAATTGAGTTCCGTTTGTTGCGTTGGTTTCGTAATCACGCAGGGAACTTGATGAAGCACTTGTGAGACCATTTCTCATAAGTATTTTTGGGTGACCTCTCTTCTCTTCTCTCTAGGGTTTGAGAGCTTCACTATCGGTGTTTCAGTTTGAGTTTTTTGGTTTCCGGGAGATTTGTCAACACACAAGGTATCCACCCTCTCTAGGGTCGTGATATTGCTGGTTGAGTAAGTGTTCTTGCTTGGGTTGTATTTGGGAAGAGTGGCCCGAATATTTCTGAGTGAAATTTGAGGCTCCTATTCACCCCCCCACTGGTCGCCGTTCTCGGTCCTTCAATTGGTATCTGAGCCGGTTAAGGACCAATCCACCTTACACGGTTCTTGATCCGCGAAGGCGAAATGGAGCGAGGTGTTGGCAAACCTCCTTTATTCGATGGAACAAACTTCACCTATTGGAAGGTGCACATGTCCGCTTACCTCCAAGGGCTTGATACGAAGTATTGGGAGATTTGTGAGAGTGCTGACTACGAGGTTCTTGGCGCTCGAATTAATGAGTTGCAAATCACGCAACATGCGTCAAATGCAAGAGCCCATAGCATTCTCTTCTCGAGTTTGTCTCTTCCTGAGTTTCGAGTCTCACTACGGCACGGGAGATCTGGCAAACACTTGTGCGATATCACGAGGGTAACACTCAGATCAAGTCTAGACTCTTCAACACGTACCTTAGAGAGTACGAGAACTTTTCTCAGTTGGCCGGCGAATCTGTTGACGGGATGTTCACTCGCTTCCAATCTATCGTCAACAAGATGTGTGCTAATCGAGCCAACTTGCCTTATGATGATCATGAGATGGCTATCAAGCTTTTACATGCTCTTGATCGGAAGGTGTGGGAGATGAAGGTGGCTGCCATTCAGGAGTCACTGGGCTATGATGCCCTAACCGTGGACGAGTTGTTCAGCAAGCTCAAGTCCTCAGAGATTGACTCCCAGACCCGGGCCAAGCTTGAAAACCCGTCGAAACCATCTATGGCGTTGGTTTCTGGCCCCGGCGGTACGTCTTCTTCCTCCTCTGACCATTCACACTCTTTGTTCGCTTTGTCTTTGATTTCTGTGACAGAGGATCAAGTGGAGGCTCTTGGAGATGATGAGCTGGCTTTTGTCATCACTAGGTTCTCACCGTTTCACAACAACCGTTTGAACCGACGACGTGGTGGCACGACCAAGGGGTGCTACCGTTGCGGTGATGAGGATCACTTCATGCAAACTGCCCCAAGAAATCTGCGGGTGACTTCACCAAGCGCAAGGACACGCGCGAGCACCACTTTGAAGACAAGCACAAGCCCAAGGGTGGCTACAACCGAACGTCCTCCAAGAAGGTGATCGACAAGGTGAAGGCCAAGCACCGAGCCTTCCTCGCCTCCCTCAGCGACATCGATGCCTCCTCCGATGTAGGTACTTCTTCAAGCAATGATGAGTCGAAGGGAAAGGTTGAGGACAAGTTCAACGACCTATGCTTCTACGCCGATGGCAAGCACGGTGGCTTTTGCACCATGGCAATTGAAGAAGGCAAGGTCGGTAAGCGCAAGGATGACTCCGGCTACGACTCCGACACACCCGAGGTATCACCCACCATCGAATTCCTCTCTCTCGAGCTTGAGTCCCTGAATGACACCTTGATGAGTCACGATGCTTTGCTCAAGCGTGCTGCATGCGAGAGGAACGAGCTAGAGTTTGCTAAGGCATCAGTGGTGGTTATAGAGGAGGTAGAGTGTGATGCTTGCGCCATTCACATGTCTAGTCTTGTCACTCTCCAGGGCAAGTATGGCACTCTACTTGAGGCGGTTAGTGAGCTGAAGGCTAGGCCTAGCTTACTTGGTGCGTGCAAGTCTTGCTTAGGCTTGCATTCTGAGCTGGTATAGAAGGATGCTAGGATCGCTGTGTTAGAGAAGGTCAGCTTAGATAGAACTAGAGAGTCAGATCGCTTTGAGGCTTTGGAGCTTGAAATCGCGTCGTGCAGACACGACAAGATGCGTACCGAGGAGGAAAACACATACCTTCGGTCCATCTTAAGCTGGGTGTCTTGCCGAGAGCCGCAGTTAGGGATGATGCTTAGCTAATGCAAAAGGGTTGGCAGCACGGGAGTAGGTTTTGCTATAGGTGGGAAGGACAATAGCATGTTCGGTAAGATCGATGAGTGCAGTGGTTTGACACAAAGTTTTGGGAGATTTGTGAGAATGAGAACTACGTAATTCTTGAGGCTCGGATCACCGATGCCTAGGTTACGTAGCATGCATCTAATGCAAGAGCCCGTAGCATTCTCTTCTCTTGTCTGTCTCTTCCGGAGTTTGAGCGGGTTTCGAATCTCACTACGGCACGGCAAATCTATCAAACTCTCTTGAGATATCATGAGGGCAACCCTCAGATCAAGTCCAGACTCTTTGACACGTACCGTAGAGAGTATGAGAACTTTGCTCTGTTGGCCGGCGAATCTGTTGACGGGATGTTCACTCGCTTCCAATCTATCGTCAACAAGATGCTTGCCAATCGGGCCAACTTGCCTTATGACGATCATGAGATGGCTATCATGCTTTTGCATGCTCTTGATCGGAAGGTATGGGAGATGAAGGTGGCTGCCATTCAGGAGTCACCGGGCTATGATGCCCTGACCGTGGACGAGCTGTTCAGCAAGCTCAAGTCCTCGGAGATTGACTACCAGACCCAGGCCAAGCTTGAAAACCCGTCGAAACCCTCTATGGCGTTGGTTTCTGGCCCCGGCGGTACGTCTTCTTCCTCCTCTGACCCTTCACACTCTTTGTTTGCTTTGTCTTTGATTTCTATGATAGAGGACCAAGTGGAGGCTCTTGGAGATGATGAGCTGGCTTTGGTCATCACCAAGTTCTCACGGTTTCACAACAACCGTTTGAACCGTCGGCGTGGTGGCTCAGCCAAGGGGTGCTACCGTTGCGGTGATGAGGATCACTTCATCGCAAACTGCCCCAAGAAAGCTGCGGGTGACTTCACCAAGCACAAGGACAAGCGCGAGCATCACTTTGAGGACAAGCACAAGCCCAAGGGTGGCTACCACCGAAGGTCCTCCAAGAAGGTGATCGACAAGGTGAAGGCCAAGCACCGAGCCTTCCTCGCCTCCCTCAGCGATATCGATGCCCCTCCGACGGAGGTGCTTCTTCGAGCGATGATGAGTCCAAGGGAAAGGTTGAGGACAAGCTCAATGGCCTATGCTTCTACGCCGACGCCAAGCACGGTGGTTTTTGCACCATGGCGATTGAAGAAGGCAAGGTCGGGAAGCGCAAGGATGGCCCCGATTACGACTACGACTCCGACACACCCGAGGTACCAACCACCATCGCATCCCTCTCTCTCGAGATTGAGTCTTTGAATGACACCTTGATGAGTCAGGATGCTTTGCTCAAGCGTGCCGCGTGCGAGAGGAACGATTTCAAGGCTAAGTATCTTAGCACGCTGCATGAGCTAGAGTTTGCTAAGGCGTCAGTGGTGGTTACCGAGGAGGTAGAGTGTGATGCTTGTGTCATCTACATGTCTAGTCTTGTCACTCTCCAGGACAAGTATGGCACTCTACTTGAGGAGGTCAGTGAGCTAAAGGCTAGGCCTAGCTTACTTGGTGCGTGCAAGTCTTGCTTAGGCTTGCATTCTGAGCTGGCACAAAGAGATGCTAGGATTGTTGTGCTAGAGAAGGTCAACTCAGATAGCACTAGAGAGTCGAAACGCTTTGAGGCTTTGGAGCTTGAGATCGCGTCGTGCAGACACGAGAAGATGCGTACTGAGGAAGAAAACACATACCTTCGGTCCATCTTGAGCTGGGTGTCTTGCCGAGAGCTGCAGTTGGGGATGATGCTCAGCCAATGCAAAAGGGTTGGCAGCACGGGAGTAGGCTTTGCTATAGGTGGGAAGGACGATAGCATGTTCGGTAAGATCGGTGAGTGCAGTAGTTTGAGCGAGAATGAGAAACCTACCACAACTCCCAAGCTTACCAATATCACTCCACCTAAGCCTACCGACCCCTCTGAGTTTCCTGTGAGAGATGGTGTGTTTGAAGAGCCACCCAAAACAACTCCACAGAAGCAAGTGTGGATTGCAAAACCGAACCATCTTCGCAACCCACTTGACACACTGCCAGACATCTCTAGTGATCCCCTTCCTAAGAAAGCTAGAGCCACCCAACCCAACAAGAGAGTGCCTACCAAGAGTGTGGTGAGGTACCATTGTGAGTATTGTGAGCGGGATGGGCACTTGGCTGAGTTTTGCTTTAGGAGGAAGAGAGATGATCGGAGGCAGGTTGAGTTGAACAACCGGGACATGTACCATCCACGAGTTGGGGTGCGTGAACCGGAAGTTCGGAGGCGCACTACTAGGCCTAGAGGTACAATGCCTCAAGGTGCTAGGCCTCAGGAGGCGAGACCACGTGGTGGTCGTGCCCGGCGGGGTACCGGTCGTGACCCATACGACTACAGGCCTCGTGGCGGCAGTTTTACTCCACCCTTCTTTAGCGGACCACATTTTCCCCATCGTGGTGATCGCTATCCTCCCATGGGACAGGAGATGTTTGGTTTTTCTCCTAACCCATTCTTTGGGTAAGTGGGACAACACTGGTATCCTTCACAGTTTACTAACCCCAGTGTTGGTCCATTTTCTCACCCTATGTCTTTTTATTGATGTAGGAAGGAGGACTGGAGGAGACTTGGCTTGTGGATTCCGGATGCTCATGCCATATGACCGGAAGTGCCAAGTGGTTCTCTAGCCTTGACCCCGTGCACCCCACCGAGTATATAACATTCGGGGATAAGAGTAAAGGTAAGGTTATCTCCCGAGGGTCGATTCGAGTGAACTCCTCTTTTGTCCTCAAGGATGTTGCTTTGATTGCGAATTTGCATTTTAACCTTCTTTCAGCTTCGCAACTCCTTGATGACGGTTTTGAAGTGAGTTTCAAGCCTAATCTCTCTCGGATTTTGGACTCTCGTGGTGAGCTTGTTTGCCGGATTTTACCCTTCGGGAAGGTTTTTCGTGCGGATTTTTCTATCTCTTCCGGACCTTCTCGTTGTCTTCTTGCCGGTTCTTCTTCCCAGCTTTGGAAGTGGCATAGGAGATTGGGACATTTGAGTTTTGACTTGCTTGCAAGGCTTAGCTCAATGGACCTTATCCAAGGATTGCCAAAGCTAAAGTTCGAGAAGGATTTGGTTTGCCATCCTTGCAGGCATGGCAAGATGGTTGCCGCTTCCCATCCTCCTGTGACTGAGGTCACGACCACTCGACCCGGCGAGCTCTTACACATGGACACAGTTGGTCCAGCTCAGGTCAGGTCAGAAGGAGGGAAGTGGTATGTGGTTGTAGTCGTTGATGACTACTCGAGATACTCTTGGGTGTTCTTTTTGGAGAGTAAGGATGAGACCTTTCCACTTGTTCGAGATCTGACTTTGAGATTGCAAAATGAGCTACCTAAGAATGCCATGAGAGCTATCCGCATTGACAATGGCACATAATTCAAGAATGCTCACTTTGCAACTCTTTGCTCTTCTTTGGGTCTCGACCACCAGTTTTCCTCACCTCACACTCCCCAGCAGAACGGTCTTGTTGAGCGCAAGAATCGGACCCTTGTTGAGATGGCCAGGACGATGCTCGATGAGCATAGGACTCCTAGGCGGTATTGGGCCGAAGCACTCAGTTCTGCTTGCTATATTTCCAATCGCATTTTTCTCCGACCTTTCAAGAAAAAGACCTCTTATGAGGTGCGATTTGGGAGACCACCCAAGGTAATTCACCTACGAGTGTTTGGGTGCAGGTGTTTCATCCTCAAAAAGGACGGTAAGTTGGATAAATTTGAATAACGATCTTCTGACGGTATCTTTCTTGGTTATTCTACTCACTCTCGTGCTTATCGTGCACTTAACCTTGAGACTAACCGAGTGATGGAGACTTGTGAAATTACCTTCGATGAGACTATGCCCTGTGTTTCCACTACTTTTTAGCTTGCAGGTGATGATGAGGTGAACACCAGCATCTTTGTTGAGGAGGAGCAGGACGATGCCGATTGGGGTGATCCCGAGCCGACTCCACCGGCTGCCCCCGTCGACCCAGCGACGACCACTTCGGCTCACGGTCCCGATCCGACTACTTCCTCTATATGGGGGCCGTTCGAGCAGCTTCCTCAGTTGGTGCCCGTTGCACCTGAGGGAGCTCCAGCTACTGTCGAGGGGGAGGACACTTCGTCTAGGCAGGCTCCCCGCCACATCCAGCGGCATCACCCACCGGAGAACATCATCGGCGACATCGACCGACGAGTCACGCGGTCTAGGTCCTATCTCTCTCACTTTGCTCATTCGGATTTTGTCACTTCTTTTGAGCCCCGAGATGTTGGACACGCTTTGATGGATCCAGATTGGGTTAATGCCATGCATGAGGAGTTAGAAAACTTTGAGTGAAACCACGTTTGGGTATTAATTCCTCCACAACCTAGTTGCCACCCCATAGGTACCAAATGGGTTTTCAAAAATAAACAAAGTGAAGATGGGGTGGTAGTGCGCAACAAGGCTAAGTTGGTAGCTCAAGGCTTTTGTCAAAAGGAGGGAATAGACTATGAGGAAACCTTTGCTCCCGTAGCTCGTTTAGAAGCCATTAGAATCCTTCTAGCTTTTGCGGCTTCTAAGGGTTTTAAACTTTTTCAAATGGACGTTAAAAGTGCTTTCTTAAATGGCTATATAGAGGAGGAAGTTTATGTTAAACAACCTCCCGGTTTTGAAAATCCCAAGTTTCCAAACCATGTTTTTAAACTTCACAAAGCTTTGTATGGTTTGAAACAAGCACCTAGAGCATGGTATGATAGGCTAAAAACGTTTTTGCTTGCTAAGGGCTTTAAAATGGGATCGGTAGATAAGACGTTGTTTCTCCTCAAGCAAGGCAAAGACACTCTCCTAGTCCAAATATACGTGGATGATATCATCTTTGGTGGTTCTTCTCATGCTCTTGTTGCCAAGTTTGCAGATCTTATGAGCAGGGAATTTGAGATGAGCATGATGGGAGAGTTGACCTTCTTTCTCGGGTTGCAAATCAAGCAAACCCGGGAAGGGACGTTTGTGCACCAAGGCAAGTACACAAAGGATATCTTGAAGAAGTTTGACATGGGCGAGGCAAAGCCCCTCTCAACGCCTATGTCAACTACTACTGCCTTGGATGCGCACGAGGAAGGAGAGGCGGTGGACCAGATGGAGTACCGCAGCATGATCGGGTCGCTTCTGTATCTGACGGCGACGCGGCCGGACATTCAGTTCGCCGTTTGCCTGTGTGCTCGCTTTCAGGCATCCCCACGGACTTCGCACAAGCAGGTGGTGAAACGCATCATGAGGTACTTGCGCTTCACTCCCGAATTTGGTCTTTGGTTCTCCACCTCTTCCTCTCTTGTGCTTTGCGGTTATTCTGACGCCGACTTTGCCGGTTGCCGACTTGATCGGAAGTCCACTTCCGGGACTTGCCAGTTTCTCGGGTCTTCTTTGGTTTCTTGGTCTTCTCGCAAGCAATCTAGCGTGGCACAGTCGACAAGCGAAGCTGAGTACGTTGCCGCAGCTAGTTGTTTCTCTCAGTTGATTTGGATGATTGCCACTTTGAGAGATTTTGGTCTTGAGCTTACTAAGGTGCCTCTGCTTTGCGATAGCACGAGTGCAATTAGTGTGGCTAAAAATCATGTGCTTCATTCAAAGACCAAGCACATTGAGGTCCTCTTTCACTTCTTGCGTGATCACTACGAGAAGGGTGACATTGACCTCCGGCATGTCGAGACCCAAAACCAGCTTGCGGATATTCTCACTAAGCCTTTGGATCAAGCTGCGTTTTCTCGCCTTCGGGGCGAGTTGGGTGTTTGCTTTCCTTTTTAGAGGAGGAAAGTTTTGTGTTTCATAGTTCTTTTTGGTTCTTTTTGTCTTTTCTTTGTCCTTCTTCTAAATTGGTGTCTTGTTAGTGTTAGCTGGTGTCAATGCATTGTGCATCTCATTTGCATCTGTGACATAGTTCATTTTAAGCTTCATACTTATAGCCAATATAATGAACCTATGCTCTGTTTGAGGTTCTTTATGTGTCTATGGTGTTGCCTAAGTTAGACTCTTCTTGATCTATATGATATGCAATAGAGCTAAGTTAGAAAAGCTTTAAAACTGAATTTAAATTCCCCATGTCACTTCTGAAATGGCACTAGCATGTGTAGGCTTTTGAAGATCCTTCTTGGTTGTCTTGTATATAGCTTGTATCTATGGCTCTTCATTGTTTCATTCACTACCTTTGAGCACCATGATTAATATCTAAAATGATGTGGCTCTCTGTTTTGTGAATTAGAAAGATCGAGTTGGGTCTGCATTGTGAGCAATTCACCGTGTGTTCGAGACTGCTTCCCATATGGGTTGATACTTGAGCGGTGTCGTGTATGACCAAAACCGGTGTGTCAAGTCCTTTGACTTCGCCCGGTTGGTAAGCAGTGGCATCACTTTGCTGACAACCACTCGCATACAACTTAAATGTGCCTAAAACTGAAAATTGGCTGCAAAACTCTGAAATTTGAAAAATTCATTCAGTTGGGTCATTGGCTTGTTGTATGAACTTTGCTAGGGATAGTTTTACTTTCTATACATGATATTTCTTTGATATAGATCCTACTTGTTTGCCATATCTAGTTGTCTCTAGGAGGTGATACCCATTCCTTGCTCACACATGTAATGCTCTCTAAAATAGCTTCTAAAGTGATCTTAAGCTCAACTTGATTCTTTGTTGGGCACATAGAGCTTTTCCTATTCTCACAGGATCACATCACTTAGAGCATCTATTCATTGTCTTAGCTCTAAGTATGAAGATTTTACACTCATTTTGTATTTCATGGCATTTGTAGCCGGATCTTGAGTTGTTGATGTTTGATGAGCTACATGTGTCAACAAGGGGGGAGATGTGCCTTTTATTCCATTTTCAGCCATCTACTTCCAAGGGGGAGAAAGAGTGCATATCATTGGTTTAGAGCTCATTTGGAATCTTGAGTGTGCTTTTGCCCAGGGGGAGCTTTTGCTAGATGTGTTGAGCCTTTGCCTCTTCTGGAGGGTCTAGCTTGCTTTGTTGGCTCCGACAGGTTTCGATTGTTTCTTGAGCAATTAAGGGACGTAAGTGGTTTCAATTGGTATCTTTTGAGCTCCCTTAGTGCTTAAATTGGTTTTCTCAGGGGGAGCTTTTGCTAGATGTGTTGAGCCTTTGCCTCTTCTGGAGGGTCTAGCTTGCTTTGTTGGCTCCGACAGGATTCGATTGTTTCTTGAGCAATTAAGGAACGTAAGTGGTTTCAATTGGTATCTTCTGAGCTCCCTTAGTGCTTAAATTGGTTTTTAGTGCTTAAATTGGTTTTCTGAGCTTTGAGAGTTTGTGATTGGTATCTTGAATTTGCTAGCGGTGTTGAGCCCGTTTCTGCCTCTTCTTAAGGGCTAGCTTTGTTTTGCTTGGTTGCGTCGAGCCGCTGCCCATGTGCTTTTGTTTGGCATCAGTAAGTGGCTTTGTCATGAGGATGCTTTTAATTGGTATCATGTTTGCTTCTCTCAAGTGACCCCGTTTTGGCTTTTGTAGCTTCTTCGTCATTTGGAGAGCTTTACCTTGTGGCTCAAATCTGAAATGCACTTGTGTTGACAATGCACTCATCAAGGGGGAGATTGCGAACACATGGTGGATAAGTATCCATGTATGTTCAGTTTTGATGATGAGTGATTGACCAACACGTGAGTGTTTCAGATTGAGTGGCTTAACCTAACCTCTGCGAAAGCAGAAACATGTGCTTGTCTATCGGCTTGTGGTGTGCAGGTGCTATGCCTAGTCACAGTGGTCAATGGCATGGAGAAGGTCGAGTAGAGGCTTGCTGTGCCGATGGACTGAGAGCGGTGAAGGGCGGAAGCGGGGCTCGGACTGGGGGACCATGGGGCGCGGCGGACTAGCTGTGGTGGCTAGTACTTGGCACCGACGAGTGCGAGAAGACATGGAGGTAGACCGAGTCGACCAAGTCAAGACGGTGGACGCGCGAGTCGAGCAGAGGCTCAGGGGACTCGGAGTCCGACCGGCGAACGAAAGGTGGCTCGAATCGAGTGGTTTGGTGGTTTGGGCCTCAAAACTATCCGAGGACGGTTTCCGAGTTTGGGCCTAAAAACTCGGGGTTCGGTAGTTGAGCCCAAAGCTACCTGTGGCGGGTTTCCTGGGTTTGGGCCTCAAAACCTAGGCGGAGCTTCCGAGGAACCGGGGATGGCACTTGGCGGAATCCTGGAGGTTGCGTCGACAGGACGGCAACTCCCGGCAGGAAGCGGGGCCGTCCATTCAAAATGTAGGAGATATTTTCCGGAGCATGGACTGCAATGCTTAGGCTAGGTAGTTCACTCAATGTATATAGGGGGTCTTTGGGAAATAGCTAAAGTCCAATAAGTAGGGGGTGAAGGGGTATCCCTCATACCATCTCTTGAACCCTAATAATTTGCCCCAACTCTCTCTCTCTACCCTCTCTCTAGTTCATGAGATCCCTAGGTTGATTTCACCAACCTCTGTAAGAACTTGAGTTTTCTGCGAGGAATCGGAGGCCGTAACCTCCGTAAGCCATGGCGGCGTTGTTTACTTGATCGTGTCTCGCGTTTTTGCTTGTGTTCTTCGTTTTTTTTCTTTTGCTCTCTCTTTTTCCCGAGATGAAATCTCTTTGTAGCGAGTAGCTCTTGCAAATCCATTTGAACCAAGTTCTTTGTACTCGTGAGGAGCAACTTTGCACCGAAGAAATTTTCCTAAAACCTCACGAGCACACAGATCAGGTGTTTTCTTTGCGGCGTTCTTCGTTTTGCCTTTTCTCCCCCAAATCCGAGTGTTCCCATTTATCCTCTCCAAATTGAGCGATGATTTCTTCGGGATAGCTCCCCAACTGCACAAGGATCATGCCTACAAAATTTGATTGCAGCTGGAGTTCATTTGGTTGAGTTTTGGGAAGATTTGGAGGAGAGAAAACGATTTTTGGGATCACTATGCAGATTTCGGGGGCGTAGGACGCTCCAGATTTTGGCGTCGGACGGTCCGTCGGAGGCGCCAGACGCTACGTAGTGCTGACAACAGCGTCTGTCGCGATTGTCCGTCACTGGGGCTGTTTTCGGGCTGTTTTTTGAGCGTCGGACAATCCTGACAGAGCGTCCGTCGCCCGTCGGACTCAGTCCGTCGCCCTCTGCAGCGTCCGTCGCCAGCGTCCGTCGCCCTTCCAGTAGGGTTTTCAGGATTTTCTTCGTCTCTGTTTTGGCCGTTTCTCCCTCGTCCGGACTCTGAATTGAGTTCCGTTTGTTGCGTTGGTTTCGTAATCACGCAGGGAACTTGATGAAGCACTTGTGAGGCCAGTTCTCATAAGTATTTTTGGGTGACCTCTCTTCTCTTCTCTCTAGGGTTTGAGAGCTTCACTATCGGTGTTTCGGTTTGAGTTTTTTGGTTTCCAGAAGATCCGTTGTACCTCTTGGTCAACACCAAAGGTATCCACCCTCTCTAGGGTCGTGATATTGCTGGTTGAGTAACTGTGCTTGCTTGGGTTGTATTTGGGAAGAGTGGCCCGAATATTTCTGAGTGAAATTTGAGGCTCCCATTCACCCTCCCCTCTGGTCGCCGTTCTCAGTCCTTTATCAAGAATACTCATGAAGGCTCTAGAAGCAACTGGACCAAGCCGGAGGCCAGATGGGATCATACCCAGGGCACCCGCCCCAGGGTTTGGGGCGGCCGCCCTACCCCTGTGACCAATCACAGTGAGGTTTGCGAATCGTGCCTAACCGCCTTTGAGGATGAATCTAAACCACTCGATTAAGGTCGGTTTGATCTGACGGTCCACGTTCATTTGAGGGGGCTATATAAGCAAGGCCCTGCCACCCCTGAGAAGGATGAAAAATCATTATTAGAGGAAGCCATCAAAGCTAGGGTTTCATATCCCTCTCTCCACCATAGAATTAGAATAGCTACTCCTAATTCCTTCAAGTTCTATAGGATTGATTAGATAGATCTAGAGAAGTGGAGCACTACGCTCTGGATTTCGGATCATCATCATAAAGATCGGTATTATCTTGTATCTTTCTCTACGACTTTATTATTAGTATCATTATGTTTCTATTTATTATGTTATTAGTTTGTTCTAGTTCTATACTTGATATAGTTATGATTGATAATGAGTTTATGTATGAGTTTGCAAAGCGCTTAGCCTTCACCCTATGCGGGTTAAGTGGTAGATCACATGTGAGCGTGGTGCTTAGATGCTATTTACCTACAAATGTATCCTATTGGCCAGGTCGTGTGGTAGTTCATGGAAGTGACAGTTCCATTGATTCTTATATAGTCCACCCCCCGTTGGTAGGACATGCAGAATTGGTATTGCGGAGTAAGTCTTGTTATATCTTGGCTTTCTTTAGCGATGATCCTTATACATAGATGAAGAGTCCTTTATTGCTATATATCATTGTATATGTGCTAGAGTAGATTATGACTTAATAGATTAGAATACACTTAGAAGTTATTCTCTTACTAGTCCGACATCAACTTACATTTATATGGAGTAGTCTATCTCTAATCTCTGTGTTAGTTATCTTTGAGCTTACATTTCAATATCTTTATTATTATTATGGCTTACCCCCTGCCGAAGCAAGTGACTGTGTGATTGAGTTTCTCATAAGTAATCATGCTCTGCAAGTTCATCTCTAGTCTTAAACCCTTGTTAGTTCATGCCACCAATGTTTGCTTTTCCTTTAGCAAAATATAAATAAACGATACCTGAAAATTACTTCCTGGTGAAGTGCTACAATTGGTATTTTATCTGTGTGCTTGCGGATAGAATAAATATATTTTCTAGAGAGCCTTTTACATTCATAAATACCACCACACATTTCTAGCGCCATGCTGGGGATGACAACCCGGTTTTCAAAGTGGTGTTAAGAAATGTCAACAAGCATTTCTGGCGCCGTTGCCTGGGACATAAAACATCGGTACACATAGAATAAGAAATGTCAACAAGCATTTCTGGCGCCGTTCCCTATAGGCAGAACCAATTTTCAATAGCAAAAATCAGAAACCATTCCAGAAGCATGGGAGCATTTTCAAGGATACCTATCAGATTGTCCTCATCATGGAATGGCAGGATGGTTACTCATGCAGACCCTTTACCATGGATTAACTCAGAAGGCTCGTGAGTGCCTAGATGCATCTGCTGGAGGATCATTTTTGGAACTTACACTTGGAAAAGCAGAGATACTTATGGACAAGATAGCAGAAAACCAAAGCTGGTCCCAAGATAAACTTCAACATTGTCACCAAATAGAAGAAATACCCGAGGAAGTAAATGCACTATCAACCAAGATGGATGATTTACTCCATTGGCTTGACCAAAGGGCCAGATATAAAGAAGATCGGAGGGTCATTGAAACGGCATACAAATACCCACATCAACCTACTCCAAGTCAACACAATAGCAAAGGTATGAATCCAGGTAATACTCTAAAGCAATCTACCTTGAGGAATTTAATTGCACAGCAAAATAAAATTAATTCAAATCTTGAGCAAAGGCTAGATACAAATGAATCATCTTAAAATATATACACAATAAAATGGATTTTCTAGTATCTGCTTTTGATGAACAAAATATTCTTAATAAAAAGGTAGAGCTTAAGTTAGCAAACCTAGCTGTTGTTTTGCATGTTGCCACTAACATTGAGCAGGTAAAGAATATAACTACAAGAGGAGGGAAATCCACCAGAGATCCCCCTCACCCAAGAGGAACAAGAAGAGCACCGGCAATACCAGTAGTAGTAGAAGAAGAGAATCCCAATGAAGCAGAAGAATTGCTACAAGCACCAAATGACCAAGAAATGAGAAAAGATTATCACGACACCAACTATTTACCATTTCCTAGAAGAAACAGATGACTACAGTCGGATGAGCAGTTTGGAAAGTTCGTAGAGGTCATCCAGAAGTTATATGTCAACATACCTCTACTTGATGCCATACAAGTCCCTACATATGCAAAGTACATCAGAGACATTCTTAACAAGAAGAGACCACTGCCATCCACTGAGGTGATCAACCTAATAGAAGAATGTAATGCGGCCATCCTAAATAAGTTACCAAAGAAGAAAGAAGATCCAGGATACCCCACTATTGATTGCTCGATTGGGAACCAACACTTCAACAATGCACTTTGTGATCTTGGAGCAAGTGTCACTGTGATGCCTTCATCAGTTACAAGAAGCTTGATTATGCAACACTAGAACCAACATCAATGTGCTTACATCTAGCAGATCAAACAATTCGATACCCCTTGGGCGTTGCTGAGAACATTCCAGTCAAGATAAGATATTTCTTTGTGCCAGTAGACTTCGTGGTACTGGACATGAGCCCTGACTCTAAAGTGTCCATCATCCTTGGAAGGCCATTCCTGAGCACCGCCAATGCCCACATTGATGTCGGAAAGGGAGAAATCAAGTTCAACATAAATAGTCAAGAAGAACACTTCACATTCAAGCCTAGACCAAAAAACAAATCCACAGTGAAGGAAGTTCATCAAGAAGAATCACCAGAGGCATCACCTCTGGAATTGAATAAATCAGAAGAATAAAAATAATTTGGAGGTCCAGTTTGGGGGACCCTAAAATCTCAAACCCTCGCTGGAAGGTAAATCGGTATTTATCCACACTCATCCAAATCTCTTGCATATTTAATTCTTGCATTAATCATGTTTACTTTTATAATATCCAAAAGCCCCACATAAATAATCTTTATGGTGTGTTACAACCCATATTTATTACTTATAGTGGTGGCACAAAAATATTTGTTTTGCTTAATCATCCTTAGTAAGTTTCTTTCTTTAATTCGTGCATTTTATTTACCAAGTTTCTAGAAGCATGACCTACATCCTTTGGTCCCACATGTCATAGACTCCACCTCACATATATCACATCACATTATTTAATCCGCTTACACCCATCACAACCACCAGACATTTTCCACTCATGACCAATAATTCTGCATGAGAGCACACCATGTGAGGTGAAGGGCAAGTTTCAACCTTTTTGGGGCCATGAGTGGGGCGTCCGCCCATGCCACTAGGGCGCCCGCCCTGTCTCCTGCACCTCCTATAAAATCCCTCCTCCAGCCTCTTCTTCACACCACACACAATCCAGAGAACATCTCCAACTTCGAGTTTCCAAGTTTAGTAGTTCTGCTCTTTTGAGAGAAGAAGAGAGTGGAAGGGAGGAATAGAAAGAGTTTTTGAAGAGAGAAGTGAGAAGTAGGAATCACTTAGAAGATAGTGACCACGCTGTCCAAGCGTAACTAAAATTGTTTAGGGGGAAGTGCTGCTGAATTCTCCAATAAAATTTTGTCTTGAACCACTAACCCCGAACGACTGACATCTGGACGGCTAATCACTAACCATCTCTTTTGTCTCCCATTCTCAACGAGTTTTGTTTTTGTCATCAAGTTTTGTAGGATGTTTAAGAAAGCCGCAAAAGCCGCCAAGGAAGCCTTGAAGCGTGTTGGGACGAGAAACTCGTCTCGGCTCTCCTCTCGTCGCTCCGTCATGAGCGTCGATCCGCCGGCCGAACAAGCACTATCATCATCATCAGGTAATACAAAGAAGTTCCTTCTGAAAACAAGTGACCTTGGATTAAATTCTCGGCAAGAGAAAGAAGTCTTCCAGAAACTAAAGAACAATGATTTCATCCACACACCTACCATCGATCTTACTCTGCTAAAAGACACAGGTATGGATTCTGAACTCGATCTTATCTTTCAAATGATTGGGTGGACAGACTTTTGGAATGTCACCGAATTAGGATCCCGTCTTTTAACCATTGAGTTTCTTTGCACCTTACAATTAAGTGAGGGCGGGATCGCTTTTCGGTTGTTCAAACAAAATTTTGTTTTGTCATGGAGGGAATTGAGTAACCACCTCGGTTCCTCTCCAAGAGCTATCCTAGACTTAGATGTTGATCTTACAAATTTTGATAAACACCCGTTCTGGCGGGAAATTTCTAGAGACCAACATTTTTTGCAACCCTAAACTAGTGACATAGAGCATCCCACACTTTGTATGTTTCATAAATGGATAGGTTTTGTTCTGTTCCCTAGAGATGACACCAGGAAGGTAAGAGTAGGAGATCTGTAACTTCTTTTTGATGATATTAATAAAGTGTATGTTTCACCTGTAACTTTATTAGTTGCACATTGGCTGAGCACACCAAACCTACTAGGTCCTGTTGGTTGCACATCTTTGATCACCCGTCTAGCCACAAGCATGAATTTATTAGAAGGCTCGTCACTTAACTTTACTGATGAGTTCCGACCTTATTATGGCTATGACTCATTTAGATAAGGAAGAATGTTAAAGAAAGAACACAATATTATGTATATGCTTTATGATAAGGGCAAGGTCCAGTTACCTAACCCGGGCCTTGGGCTCTACACTGTTCAAAGTTATTTGATTGAAATTGAAGCAGAGCCAGTGAATCATAGAGCGCCACAGCGTGTAGCCTCCGAAAGGATAGCCAGTAATCAAGAACGCACATGGCATGGAGCTGATCCAGGACTAGAGGGACCGACGCACATCAGTTACAATGATTACAACCCTCGCATCCTTCGGGGTCCGTGGGGCCAACACACATGACAAGAAGAACCAGCTCAAGAAACATGGCCGGAAGGACAAGACCAACAATGGGCAAACGGACCATACCAAAACGGAGGATATTCCGCTGACCCATATAGGGCATCAGGGTCCAGAACTCAACCTCGTTTTGATGAAGGTCGAGCCTCTGATGCCACATACGCATTCACTGGAGATTATTACCATGAGACCGGCGCCTTCTATGCCCGCACCGACAACAGCCTCCTCGCCATCCAAGAGACACAGACCCGACACACTCAATTACTGGAGTAGCAACAAAAGTGGAACCAGGACCACACCATCGCCATGCAGGAAATGCAAGATGAGAATGTCGCGATAGGCGAGAACGTGTCTACTCTACTTCAATACTTTAACCTCCAATGAAGCCATCCGCAGCATCAGCCAGCTTGGGGGAGTGTCTCCCCCAATTATCAAGGTAAGTTTTCTATTTCCCTTTATCATTTTCTATTTTTGTTAACTTTACGTATCTAAAAAAATCTAAAAACTTAGAAAACCCAATAAATATTTCCTATTTAAGTTACTATTTTTCTTAATCATGAAAACCAAATAAAAATAGTGTATAGATAAGTGTGCTTTATTTAATATGTTTCGAATAAAAAGTTAAGCATGAACAGTTGCTCGGTTTACTTTCTTACAAGAACCTAGCTTTCAATATAAAGTTCTCCCAATAAATGCTAAAACAATGATCTAAATACCTGTGGGAGCATAAGCATAAACTAAATCTAGGTAATTGATTGATATGATATGAAAGTTTGATTTACTGTTTATCTTGTTCTTACAACACTAAATTCTGGAGATTTATTTTGAAAACTTAAAAATGCCACATGATGAGTTCCTAAGCTTGACGAGAGTTTAAATTCCTACCACAACCATATATACATGCCTACTAGATTAGGAAACCACACCTTTTTTACATACTGCTTATGAGCATTGAGTATGGTCAAGCTGTGTGACCCTCAGGAACTAGTCATGCGGTCTGAATCAAGATTCACTTACACTACACCTGCTTACGCTGCTTATATCCTAGAAGTACACATCCATATACACTCCATCCATACATGCTGCTTCTATCTCAGAAGTACGCATCCACATATATCCACTCATTTTCATCTCCAGATCCACAAAAAAATACTCTGCTCCTAATCCGGAAGAGAATAGAAACAATCCACCAAATATTTTATCAATCATCATCCCACAAGAGTGTAACTCTCTCACTGCAAAGGTTCTATATAGAAAGATCATGGGCTATGCAAAAATATATATTTATCCGAGGAAATAAAAAGAGGCAAGTGCCCGGACCCTCGAAAGAAAAAAAAAGAATATATATATATATATATATATATATATATATATATATATATCTCCGAGGAAATAAAAAGGGGCAAGTGTCCGGAACCTTGAGAGGAAAAATGATGAGCAATTGTCCGATAGTAGAATTAGGGGTACCCTTTTACCGACTCAAAAAAAATCAAAAGATAGCCCATGTTCTCCCAGAAGCAAAACATAAGACGGTTACTATCACCATCATCATCACCATTACATGTTCATCATCACCATCACCTCACCATCATCATCATTCACCACACATGCACATCTTGATTTGACTTATTGACTTATTCCTTTGGATCCATGGTTTGGCTATGCAACATATGTCTTGTAAGTATGTTTTCGCTATCTCCCACCTATGAGCTCCATATATTAGCCTTATTAGAAGTAGGGTGAGAGAAAAGGACAATACCACAAGCCTTATACCACAAATACCATATATTTGAGAGAAGGGCATACACCATCAATGCCTTGGTAAGGATCCATACATACCACATATGAGAGACTTGAGAGAGTCATGCTAAGGAACTCTGAGTTTTATTTAAAAATTTATGAAAACTCCAGAACAGAGGTGAAGTACAGAGCATGAGACATAGTGCTTGACTTGATTATTCTATCTTTTAATTACTCAAGACTCAAGTGCAGGTACTAATTCTCCTCAAACCTCACGAGTGCGTAGATCGGGCGATTTCTTTGCGAGGTTCTTCATTCTTGCCCCTTTTCCCCCAAATCCTTGTTTCCCGTCAATCCTCACCAAATTGAACGATGATTTCTTCGGGATAGCTCCTCCATAGCACTAGAAACATGCCTACCAAGTTGGGTTGCTAGTGGAGATCATTTGGTTAGGATTTGGGAAGATTTGGCAGAGAAAATCGCTTTTCGAGGTTTCTGTGTTTCTGTCGGGGACGTCGGACGCTCCGACGGTTTGCGTCAGACGCTGGTACGTGCTGACGTCAGCGTCTGTCGCTCGGCTTATCTGCGTCCTTCGGTTTTGGCGTCGGACGCTCTTCAGAGTTCGTCGCCCAGTGTCCGTCGCGTCTTGTGCGATGTGCAGTTCTGTCAGGATTTCGGGTAGGCCGATGGATGCTCGTCCAAGTGTCTGTCGCCAAGCGTCCGTCGCTTCAGCAGTTCTCAGCTTCTGTTAGGCTCTCTGGAAGGCCGACGGACGCTCGCCTAAGCGTCCGTCGCCAGCATCCGACGCCCTGCTCTGGAGCGTCCGTCGCGTTGTCTTCCAGCGTCCGTCGCCTCCTTTTCTGGCTGATTTGCTTGGAATTCTTGCCTCTTTCTCATAGGGTTTGAGAACTCTTCTTGGGGGTTTCCGGTGAGTTTTTCTCGCAACTGGGTTTGGATTTTGGGAAGAGTGGCCTGAATATTTCAAGAAAAATTTGAGGCTCCCATTCACCCCCCCCCCTCTGGTCGCCGTTCTCGGTCCTTCAATTGGTATCAGAGCCGGTTAAGGATCAATCCACCTTACACGGTTCTTGATCCACGAAGGCGACATGGAGCGAGGCGCTGGTAAACCTCCTTACTTTGATGGAACCAACTTTGCCTATTGGAAGGTGCGCATGTCCGCTTACCTCCAAGGGCTTGACACAAAGTTTTGGGAGATTTGTGAGAATGAGAACTACGTAGTTCTTGAGGCTCGGATCACCGATGCCTAGGTTACGTAGCATGCATCTAATGCAAGAGCCCGTAGCATTCTCTTCTCTTGTCTGTCTCTTTCGGAGTTTGAGCGGGTTTCGAGTCTCACTACGGCACGGCAGATCTGTCAAACTCTCTTGAGATATCATGAGGGCAACCCTCAGATCAAGTCCAGACTCTTCGACACGTACCGTAGAGAGTACGAGAACTTTGCTCAGTTGGCCGGCGAATCTGTTGACGGGATGTTCAGTCGCTTCCAATCTACCATCAACAAGATGCGTGCCAATCGGGCCAACTTGCCTTATGATGATCATGAGACGGCTATCAAGCTTTTGCATGCTCTTGATCGGAAGGTATGGGAGATGAAGGTGGATGCCATTCAGGAGTCACCGGGCTATGATGCCCTGACCGTGGACGAGCTGTTCAGCAAGCTCAAGTCCTCAGAGATTGACTACCAGACCCGGGCCAAGCTGGAAAACCCGTTGAAACCATCTATGGCATTGGTTTATGGCCCCGGTGGTACGTCTTCTTCCTCCTCTGACCCTTCACACTCTTTGTTCGCTTTGTCTTTGATTTCTGTGACAGAGGATCAAGTGGAGGCTCTTGGAGATGATGAGCTGGCTTTGGTCATTACCATGTTCTCACGGTTTCACAACAACCGTTTGAACCGTCGGCGTGGTGGCTCAGCCAAGGGGTGCTACCGTTGCGGTGATGAGGATCACTTCATCGGAAACTGCCCCAAGAAAGCTGCGGATGACTTCACCAAGCGCAAGGACAAGCACGAGCACCACTTCGAGGACAAGCACAAGCCCAAGGGTGGCTACCACCGAAGGTCCTCCAAAAAGGTGATCGACAAGGTGAAGGCCAAGCACTGAGCCTTCCTCGCCTCCCTCAGCGACATCGATGCCTCCTCCGACGGAGGTGCTTCTTCAAGCGATGATGAGTTGAAGGGAAAGTTTGAGGACAAGTTCAATGGCCTATGCTTCTACGCCGACGCCAAGCACGGTGGCTTTTGCACCATGGCTATTGAAGAAGGCAAGGTCGGCAAGCGCAAGAAAGGCCCCGACTACGACTACGACTCTGACATACCCGAGGTACCACCCACCATCGCATCCCTCTCGAGCTTGAGTCCCTGAACGGCACGTTGAGGAGTCAGGATGCTTTGCTCAAGCGTGCTTCTTGTGAGAGGAACGATTTTAAGGCGAAGTATCTTTGCACGCTTCATGAGCTAGAGTTTGCTAAGGCACAAGTGGTGGTTACCGAGGAGGTAGAGTGTGATGCTTGCGCTATTTATATGTCTAGTCTTGTCACTCTCCAGGACAAGTATGGAACTCTACTTGAGGAGGTCAGTGAGCTGAAGGCTAGGCCTAGCTTACTTGTTGCGTGCAAGTCTTGCTTAGTCTTGCGTTCTGAGCTAGCACAGAGAGATGCTAGGATTGTTGTGCTAGAGAAGGTCAGCTCAGATAGCACTAGAGAGTCGGATCACTTTGAGGCTTTGGAGCTTGAGATCGCGTCATGCAGACACGACAAGATGCGTACCGAGGAAGAAAACACATACCTTCGGTCCATCTTGAGCTGGGTGTCTTGCCGAGAGCCGCAGCTGGGGATGATGCTTAGCCAATGCAAAAGGGCTGGCAGCACGGGAGTAGGCTTTGCTATAGGTGAGAACATCATCGGTGACATCGACCGACGATTCACGCGGTCTAGGTCCTATCTCTCTTACTTTGCTCATTCGGCTTTTGTCTCTTCTTTTGAGCCCCGAGATGTTGGACACGCTTTGATGGATCCGGATTGGGTTAATGCCATGCATGAGGAGTTAGAAAACTTTGAGCGAAACCGCGTTTGGGTCTTAGTTCCTCCACCACCTAGTTGCCACCCCATAGGTACCAAATGGGTTTTCAAAAATAAACAAAGTGAAGATGGGGTGGTAGTGCGCAACAAGGCTAGGTTGGTAGCTCAAGGCTTTTGTCAAAAGGAGGGAATAGACTATGAGGAAACCTTTGCTCCTGTAGCTTGTTTAGAAGCCATTAGAATCCTTCTAGCTTTTGCGGCTTCTAAGGGTTTCAAACTTTTTCAAATGGACGTTAAAATTGTTTTCTTAAATGGCTACATAGAGGAGAAAGTTTATGTTAAACAACCTCCCGGTTTCGAAAATTCCAAGTTTCCAAACCATGTTTTCAAACTTCACAAAGCTTTGTATGGTTTGAAACAAGCACCTAGAGCATGGTATGATAGGCTAAAAACCTTTTTGCTTGCTAAGGTCTTTAAAATGGGATCGGTAGATAAGACGTTGGTTCTCCTCAAGCAAGGCAAAGACACTCTCCTTGTCCAAATATACATGGATGATATCGTCTTTGGTGGTTCTTCTCATGCTCTTTTTGTCATGTTTGCAGATCTTATGAGCAGGGAATTTGAGATGAGTATGATGGGAGAGTTGATGTAACACCCCAGGTGTTAATTTCCGGATTATGGAAATAGATCCTAATTTAAACTTTGTTTAATACCCCAAGTATCAATCTACCTCTAAGCTTGTCAAGTAATGGCTCCAAAATTTAATTTTGTTAAAGCCTTCAACGCTTCCAAAATCTGGGTTTTTCCTAGTCATCAACTTTGGCATTCCACGTTCTTAAAAATTTATCAAACCTTTTGAAATCTGTCAAACTCCTTTTTACCTTGTTGCTCTACTTTTGTTGCTCTGCATGATGGTGCAATCGGTTGATCAAATCGACAAACGGTTTTGAGTTTAGAAGAGATCAAAGTGAATGGCATTCTTGTAAATATCAATCAAATTCGTGGGCTTTTCTTGGGCTGGTGCCTGCCATTGCCACTGCCCCCGTGCTTGTCTTCCTCCCGTCGCGAGCGCTCCCGAGGCCCGAACCTGCCCCTCCGCGTGTCTCTCGGTCGAGGGAAAAAAGGGAGCCGGCTTCCCAGCTCTGCTTCCTCCTCTCCCATTCCCTTGTCCCTCCTCTCGGTGACGCTCGGCATGAGCAGGGGCGATGCCCTGCTCGGTTCCCGTCGGCAGAGGCCGAGGCCTCACGCCGCGCCTCCCCTCTGCTCGCCCTCCTCCTTTTGCTGCTCCATGGCCAGCAATCCTCCTCTCCCTTCCTCCTTCTCTGTTAATTACTACCCCTCCCTCCTTTGTTTGGATGTCTCCATTGAATTGTCTCCATTGAATTGATCATAAGAACCACGCTCTAATCTTTCATTCCCATGAAATTCTTTCGGCAAAATCAAGGTGAAGGGTATGGTTTGGTAAGGGATGCTTTTGTTGGATTTTTAAGCATATATTTCACGACTCGTGAATTTACTTATAAGGGCATAATTGTTTTCTTGATAAGTTAGGGTTCCTGATGCAAAAGAAAAATCTCGTAATTATTTTCCTCAGATTTTTGTTGATCTTTGAAAATTCGTGATAATTCATAGAAAAATCGTATGAATGTGTTTTTGGACTTTTTAGAATCCTCATGAAGTTATCTATGCACTCGATCTACCATATGGCATGCTTTAGTTCATTAATTGTTCTGTAAAAATAATTTAGTGCATGCATGTCAATTCTGTTAAAATGTTTTGTCTTTTTCGTAGCCACTGTTCTGTTCATCAAATAAATCTTAACAATTTATGGGATGTTTACAAGTTTATTATTGATCTCTGATTAAAATTTCATGATTTTTGGATCTATGGTTGTTGAGTTATAAAAATGGCAAAGTTCTTGTCTCTCTGTTTAAGACTGCTGCTATGATGCTTGTTAAGAAATTTATTTCATGACTAATATGATGTTTCTTATGGATGAGTTTAATACCAAAGTGATAGATAATTTTATGATCTATCTTGTGTTAAAATTTCATGATTTTACATCTGATAGTCTAGGATTTATCAATTTTTGCAAGATGAGTGTAGTTGCTGTTCATTTTCTGGACAGAGCTGCTAAGAATGAATTGTTTGAGCAATTTACATATAGATTCATGCTTTGTCACTGTGGAAACAATTGAAGTATATTTCTTAATCTTTCCAAATTGTTAAGATTAATATTTTTAGGTGTTGTACATCTCAGGTTATAGCTGTTTGAAGTTGAGTGCAGAATCTGTTGCTTTGTTTGAATTGTTTGCATTAGAACTTTTATCTTTTTCATAGAGGTTTCTATTCTTGCTTAAATGACATGAAATTTATACAGTAGACTTATGGAAGCATGTGTAGGCCTCTGTAATTTTGGTAGAATTTATTGTGCATGTTTGATATGTGTTCATAATTACACCTAGTTATCTAAATAAATTAAGAGAGTGTATGCAAACAATTTATTTAGTGGTGGAAACTATGTTTTCTAGTGTTCATTAGTTATGTTTAACATGTTGGTAAAGTTGGTTTTGCCCAATTATGTGGTTGCAACATAAGTTAAATTTTATTTATTGCATTTAAGAGTTTATGGACAGTTCTAGGGGCAATGCAAATTACCCCATTTTAATGATGTTCTTTGAGAATCTTGTGAATATCAAAGATGTAGATAACTCTTGTATCTAGCTGCTTTTAAAAAATTGGTGGCATTTTTCCAAGTAGTTTATGATTTATGCATGTTTTAAGTTGGGAATCAGAGATGGCTGCTCTCTGTTTTTCAAGAACAGATTCTTTAACTTTGTGTTTTCGACTTATTTAACTTGTGAATCATGTTGTTCTAGAACGGAATGAAATGTAGATAATTTCATAAGCTTTCCAGAATATCTTCTTGCCAGTCCTTTTGATTTGTAAAACTCTAGATATGATTAAAATGGTGACTGTTGTTTTGCTGTCCAAAAACTGCATGTGTAAGTTAATTGTTTAACTTTATCTTGATTGTTTAATTTAATGTTTACCTCTTGGTTAATGAATACTTGGTTAGTCTTAAGATAAGTTCAATTGTGTGTTATGCTTTAGATTCTTTTTATGTCTAAATGCTAGGCTTGGTAAGGATAGTTAATCATCTATAGATGTCTATGTGTTGTATAATCTTGTGATGTCATGAGTGCTTTAATATGTCTTTGCTTGACTAGACTTATTAGTTATTCTTGATTTCTTGATTTTTGATGAAGTTTGAATTAAGTCATCTTGTGTGTCATGTTTGAAGTGCTTAGCATGTCTAACATTTATGCTTAAATGCTTAAATAATATTGCTTAATTAACTAAAAGTGCCTATGTCATGTATGAACTCTTGTTCACTTGAATGTTTGTTTGTAATGCATCTTTGTGTTATCATTTCCTTGCATTCTTACATTTGCGTATTTGCATCTCATTAAGGTTCGATAGATTCATACGTGATGGTTAATATCAAACCCGAAGACGGTGATTGGTGAATCTAATCGAAGATGTATCGATGAACAAGTTCAGAAGATGGTTAATCTCGGTTTTCTAATGTCAATCCATGATCCTCACCAAGCGAGTATCATCTAACAAACACTGACTAGTGTTCTTATCCAGGCAAGCCCTGGTGCATTCAAACCCTACCTTGTATTTAAAATGTTTTATTTAAATACACTTATGGTTATTATTGCATTGTTCTTACTTCATTAAATTCCCAGTTGATGCATAGCCTTATCCTTGGTTACTTGTACATTCTACCTTGACACTTTTTAAAGATGAAAACTTTTGGCTAAAAATGCTTAGTATGCTTAGAGTTTTCTAGTAGGTGATTTCCTGTCACTTACACATAGCGTATTCCTTCGGCAAATGGTTATGATCCTTTGAGAAAGGTGTGTTGTTGGAAGTAATAATTCGTGACCGGGCGGACACGGTGTTGGAGAGCCATCAGCGGTGTCTGGTGAGCAGGTTCTCTCTGCCTGTGTCATTAGGAACCGTTCGTTGTAAATGTCTAAGGGTTGTGACTTTGAAGTACTTATCACATACTTTTGGAAGCCGGACTCTGGCTATTCTCGTCTTAAGAACGGTCAAACCGCACTGGGAGTGGAGAGATGGCGAGAGTAGTATGTACCCTCCAAGTTAGCGAACTGGATGGAGGTGTACTGTGCTCTCGGGTAGCGGAACCCCGGTTTTGGCGAGAGGATCCAGGGAAAGGTAGTCATATGCGTGCTTTAGTGCTGCATATGTCGTGTGTTAGGGAAGCCCCAGCTGGGATAAACCGGTTCGAATTGTCGTGTTCCTCGGAAATGGAAACATAACCCTGTTGTTTACATCGTAGTTAATGAAACTTAAATTGGATACTTGTTGGTTCCTTTCATGAATGGTTATTACCTTGTCATCAATCATAAATTTAGATTGGTACTTGAGTAATCTTTTAAATGAATTAATTGAATTTCAATTCTTTTTATAAATGCTCATTTATGCAAAATACTTGATTCTTGCAAACCACACCTTGAATCCTATGACTTGCATATCTTTTGTCCACCAAATATTTTCTTTTGTCGGATAAGTCTTGTTTAGTACTCCCGTACTCAGGGTTTGTTAACCCTTGTTGCAGATGGTGGTCAGAGTACGGTGTGTACAACTTCATGTTGTATGACCACAGTGGTTGTTGTTGAAGATTAGTCCTGGTATAACTCTTGGGTAGAGTATCTGGTTTGATTGTCTTATAATTCTCTTGATGTAGTAATGACACATATGTTATATTTCTAAACTAATGGTTTGTAATATGACTTATGTCTTCCGCTACTTTGATGTAAATTAAATTTTTGTATTACTTCTGCAAATCTGTAATGAGGATCCTGCTTGGAAAGAGGTGGATGACCTGTTGCAAAACGGCGACACCTGACGGACTAATTGAGGATTGGATCATTTGTTTGGGATTAAGTCGGATGGACTATTAATCCTGGCAAGTGGGCCCTTTCTTAAAAGGTTATGTCACAGTTGACCTTCTTTCTCGGGTTGCAAATCAAGCAAACCCGGGAAGGGACGTTTGTGCACCAAGGCAAGTACACAAAGGATATCTTGAAGAAGTTTGACATGGGCGAGGCAAATCCCCTCTCGACGCCTATATCAACTACTACTGCCTTGGATGCGGATGAGGAAGGAGAGGCGGTGGACCAGACCGAGTATCGAAGCATGATCGGGTCGCTTCTGTACCTGACGGCAACCCGGCCGGACATTCAGTTCGTCGTCTGCCTGTGTGCTCATTTTCAGCCGTCCCCACGGACTTCACACAAGCAGGCGGTGAAACGCATTATGAGGTACTTGTGATTCACTCCCGAATTTGGTCTTTGGTTCTCCACCTCTTCCTCTCTTGTTCTTTGCGGTTATTCTGACGCCGACTTTGCCGGTTGCCGACTTGATCGGAAGTCCACTTCTGGGACTTGCCAGTTTCTCGGGTCTTCTTTGGTTTCTTGGTCTTCTTGCAAACAGTCTAGCATGGCACAGTCGATGTGCAAAGTTGAGTACGTTGCCGCGGCTAGTTGTTGCTCGCAGTTGATTTGGATGATTGCCACTTTGAGAGATTTTGGTCTTGAGCTTACTAAGGTGCCTCTGCTTTGCGATAGCACGAGTGCAATTAGTGTGGCTAAAACTCTTGTGCTTCATTCAAAGACCAAGCACATTGAGGTCTGCTTTCACTTCTTGCGTGATCATTACGAGAAGGGCGACATTGACCTCCGGCATGTCGAGACCCAAAACCAGCTTGCGGATATTCTCACTAAGCCTTTGGATCAAGCTGCGTTTTCTCGCCTTCGGGGTGAGTTGGGTGTTTGCTTTACTTTTTAAAGGAGGAAAGTTTTGTGTATCATAAGTTCCTTTTGTTTCTTTTAGTCTTTTCTTTGTCCTTCTTCTCTTTTGGTGTCTTGTTAGTGTTAGTAGTGTCATTGCATTTTGCATCTCATTTGCTTTTGTGACATAGTTTATTTTAAGCTTCATATCTATAGCCGATATAATGAATCTATGCTCTGTTTGAGGTGTTTAATGTGTCTATGGTGTTGTCTAACTTAGACTCTTTTTGATCTCTATGATATGCAATAGAGATAAGTTAGAAAAGCTTTTAAACTGAATTTAAATTCCCCATGTCACCTCTGAAATGACACTAGCATGAGTAGGCTTTTGAAGATCCTTCTTGGCTGCTTTGTATATAGCTTGTAACTATGGCTCTTCATTGTTTCATTCACTACCTTTGAGCACCATGATTAATATCTAAATTGAAATTGCTCTCTATTTTGTGAATTGGAAAGATCGAGTTGGGTCTGCATTGTGAGAACTTCACCGTGTGTTCGAGACTGCTTCCCATATGGGTCGATACTTGAGCAGTGTCATGTATGACCAAAACCGGTGTGTCAAGTCCTTTGACTTCGCCCGGTTGGTAAGCAGTGGCATCACCTTGCTTACAACCACTCGCATACAACTTGGAATGTGCCTAAAACTGAAATTGGCTGCAAAACTCTGAACTTTGCTAGGGATAGTTCTACTTGCTATACATGAGATTGCTTTGAGATAGATCCTATCTTGTTTGCCATGTTTAGTTGTCTTTAGGAGGTGATACCCTTTCTCTGCTCTCACATGATATGCTCTCTAAAATAGCTTCTAAAGTGATCTTAAGCTCAACTTGAGTCTTTGTTGGGCACGTAGAGCTTTTCCTATTCTCACAGGATCACATCACTTAAAGCATCTATTCATTGTCTTACCTCTAAGTATGAAGCTTTTGCACTCATTTTGCATTTAATGGCATTTGTGGTCGGATCTTGAGTTTTGAGCTATGATGAGATTCATGTGTCAACAAGGGGGAGAGATGTGCATTTCATTCATATTTAACCAAGGGGACAACAATGCATTTTCATACTTGCATTAGTCAAGGGGGAGAAATTGGAAATTTGTGGCCTTTTGAGCTTTGGTCCGTTTTGGTCCTTTAATTGGTATCTCCTTTGCGTACTTGGCTCGTTTCACCCTTTCTTGGTATCTTGAGTGTGCATGTTCCCAGGGGGAGTTTGTGCTAGATGTGTTGAGTCTTTGCCTCTTCTGGAGGGTCTAGCTTGCATTGTTGACATCGACAGGTTTCGATTTCTTCTTGAACGTTAAGTGTTTTAATTGGTATCTTTGGAGTTCCCTTGGTGTTTTCAATTGGTTTCTTGAGCTTTGGTAGGCTTCAATTGGTATCTTGTTTTGATAGCGGTGTTGAGCCCGTTTTCTGCCTCTTCTTGAGGGCTAGTTTTGTTTTGCTTGGTTGCGTCGAGACGTTGCCCATGTCTTTGGGAACCAAGTTTTGGATTTGCTTGCTTCTCTCAAGTGACCCCGTTTTGGCTTTCTCAGTTTTTTGGTCATTTGGAGAGCTTTACCTTGTGGCTCAAATCTGAAATACACTTGTGTTGACAATGCACTCATCAAGGGGGAGATTGCGAACACATGGTGTGTAAGTACCCATGTAGTTCAGTTTTGTGATGAGTGATTGCCCAACACTTGAGCAGTTCAGTTTGAGTGGCTTGAACTAACCTCTTTGCGAAAGCAAATGTGTGCTTGTCTATCGGCTTGTGGTGTGCAGGTGCTATGCCTAGTGACAGTGGTCAATGGCGTGGAGAAGGTGGAGTAGAGGCTTGCCGTGCCGATGGGCTGAGAGCGGTGAAGGGCGGAAGCGGGGCTCGGACTGAGGGACCATGTGCGCCGGAGGACTAGCTGTGGTGGCTAGTACTTGGTACCGACGAGTGCGAGAAGACATGGAGGTAGACCGAGTCGACCGAGTCAAGACGGTGGACGAGCGGGTCGAGCGGAGGCTCATGGGACTCGGAGTCCGACCGGGCCAAGAGAAGGTGGCTCGAGTCAAGCGGTTTGGTGGTTTGGGCCTCAAAACCATCCGAGGACGGTTTCCGAGTTTGGGCCTCAAAACTCGGGGTTCGGTAGTTGATCCCAAAGCTACCGGTGGCGGGTTTCCTGGGTTTGGGCCTCAAAACCTAGGCGGAGCTCCTGAGGAAGCGAGGATGGCATGTGGCGGAATCCTGGAGGTTGCGTCGACGCGACGGCAACTCCCGATAGGAAGTGGGGCCGTCCATTCAAAATGCAGGAGATATTTTCTAGAGCTTGGACTGCAATTCATAGGCAAGGTAGTTCACTCAATGTATCTAGGGGGGTCTTTGGGAAATAGCCAAAGACCGATAAGTAGGGGGTGAAGGGGTATCCCTCATCCTATCTCTTGAACCCTAATCACTTGCCCCCTTTCTCTCTCTCTAGTTCATGAGATCCCTAGGTTGTTTCTACCAACCTTTGTAAGAACTTGGGTTTGTTGCGAGGAATCAGAGGTTGTAACCTTCGTAAGCCATGGTGGCTTCGATTTTGTGATTCTGTCCCCGTTTTGCTTGTGTTTTTCACGTTTTGCTTTTACTCCCTCTTTTTCCCGAGATGATTTCTTTTTGTAGGGAGTAGCTCTTGAAAATCCGTTTGAACCAAGTTGTTCGTAATCATGAGGAGCATCTTTGCACTGAAGGAATTCTCCTCAAACCTCACGAGTGTGTAGATCTTGCGATTTCTTTGCGGTGTTCTTCGTTCTTGCCCCTTTTCCCCCAAATCCTTGTTTTCCGTCAATCCTCACCAAATTGAGTGATGATTTCTTCGGGATAGCTCCTCCATAGCACTAGAAACATGCCTACCAAGTTGGGTTGCTAGTGGAGATCATTTGGTTAGGATTTGGGAAGATTTGGCGGAGAGAAAATCGCTTTTCGAGGTTTCTGCGTTTCTGTCGGGGGCGTCGGACGCTCCGACGGTTTGCGTCGGATGCTGGTACGTGCTGACATCAGCGTCCATCGCTCGACTTGTCTGCATCCTTCGGTTTTGGCGTCGGACGCTCTTCAGAGTCCGTCGCCCAGCGTCCGTCGCGTCTTGTGCGCTGTGCAGTTCTGTCAGGCTTTCGGGTAGGCCGACGGACGCTCGTCCAAGTGTCCGTCGCCAAGCGTCTATCGCTTCAGCAGTTCTCAGCTTCCGTTAGGCTCTCTGGAAGGCCGACGGACGCTCGCCTAAGCGTCCGTCGCCAGCGTCCGACGCCCTGCTCTGGAGCGTCCGTCGCGCTGTCTTCCCGCGTCTGTCGCCTGCTTTTCTGGCTGATTTTCTTGGAATTATTGCCTCTTTCTCATAGGGGTCTGAGAACTCTTCTTGGGGGTTTCTGGTGAGTTTTCCTCCACTGTTGGTGAGCTTTTATTTGCTCATTTTCGTCTGAATCCCCGCTCGCATTGCTCGGGGGAGGTTGAGCACCCAACAACTGGGTTTGGTTTTTGGGAAGAGTGGCCCGAATATTTCAAGAAAAATTTGAACTATGTCACTCTAATGTGGAGGAGAATTTTATTTTGAATGCATGTGTGCTTGTTAGAAGGAAAATCTTAAAGCAACTTTTAATCCTGTTGAGCTAGCTGTTTGCTCAGGGACGAGCAAAGGGTAAGTTTGGGGAAGCTTGTTGACGGTCGTTAAGTATTAATTTCTATATGTCAACAAGAGATAAAAAGGACTAAATTGAATCACCACCATAGACTTAGGGGGTCCAACTGACAGATTTCCACAAGTTTTGGTGAGTTTATGTTTTTACAGGGAGTTATCAGGAAAAGAGAAAAAGTGAATGTGCATCTAGCCCTTTAGTGGGTTTTGGTGAATTGAGTAACAACACAATTAAAGGTCTAACAAGTTTGCTAAGTGTATCAAAGGTTCAACAAGAAAAGCAAACTTGATGGTATTCCACACAATGTTGAAATGAAGGTCAAATTGTGTATTGTTGTATTGGAAGACTATGGAAACAATCTAGATCAAGCAAAAGACAACAATGCAAATGGAATCAATGAAATGGCTTCTATGTTGTGGGATATCATAGTATCATGTCAAAGCAAGCACACTTGAGAAATGGCAAATGAGACATGAGTTGATAGTTATATATTGGTCTCTATATTGGCATGCTTTGCATGAACAAGAAGAGTTGGATAATGGACTAGTGTTGATCAAGGATTGAATAATGAATCAATAGTGTATAAGTGAGAAAACACCAAGCAAAGGTCAAATGACAAGGAGACAATGTATATTGGATATAATATGGTCTCTACATTGGTTTGCTTGTATGGATAAAGATTGAAGTGAGTAATAGGAGTGTCAAGCCAAAACGAGGAGGATATAAGGAATTATGAATTGGCTTGACCATATTGATGTGGAGTATCATATATAAAAGCTTGATTGATCTCAACATTTATATCTACAAGATATTCAAGTAAGGATCACAATAGTGAAGAAATGGCTATTCAATGGATACTTGATATGATGTGACTTGAGTATGGCTTGATAAGGTGAAGATAGCAAGGAAAGATCTTTGAGGTAATAAGCGGAGGTGAAGGGTAAGCAAAGGCTCTGACCGAGGTACCATGGCTAAGGTGAAGAGGAGATTACTTGCATTAAGTCGAGGTACTAATCAAGCTATGATAAGTCATCTTGTGTTAAGGATCAAATCATTAGTAGAAGTGACTTGAAGCCATGAGTTGAACTAACATGTATGGAAATGGTTCAAGTCACATGCTCAAGGTATATTTGCTCAAGAGAAGAGACAAAGTTGATTGCAACCCCTATGAAGCAATATTGTGAATAAATGGCATATGAAGACATGGAGAACTCAAGTGGTTTAAAATAGTTATTTTTCATTGATCTTGAGTATAGGTATGTCGTACTATCAAGGGGGGTGCAATACGAATAATAGACAAGTCTCAAGTGCTCAAACTAACCAAACCCAAGTGCTAACATGAGAGAAACACTTAGAACTGCACCTGCACTTGTTGATCTTGGACTTGTTCTCTATTGGGTTGGATAGCCCTCGAAACCAGCTTTCTGAAATGTCCAAGATCACTGAAAACGGAGTTCGGAATCAAAAGTTATAGTTGTTTCCATGGGGTAGCTTTTGCTGTCTCTGGGAGGGCGGCAGTGCCGCACTTATAGGGCGGCAGTGCCGGCCTCAAACAGCCACAACGGCTAGTTTTCGTACCCTAACGGTTGGATTGAGTGTGGTGGGTATACATACCCATCCCACGCCTCCTGGTGAGGTTGCTGATGTTCAGAACACTCCTAACCTTTGTAAAGCCATTTGAGAGCTCTCCCCAACGCTCTCTTTGTGACATTGAAGTGCTTAGTGATTGATTAAGTGTTGGGGTTGTGTGATTGAGAGCTAAAGAGCACATTAGAGCTGACCAAACCTTGAGCACTTGTTGGGCTTCGTCAATCTTCATTGCGCATTTGTTACTCTTAGAGGTGAAGCCTCCTAGATGGCTAGGCGTGGCCCGACGAGCTCCCGTGCTTGTGGTGAGCAACGGGATCAGTTTGTAAGACCCTTTTTGCAGCTAAGAAATCACCCCTCACTTCAAGAGTTCACTCTCTTGATTTGAGAACGAGGGAAAGGATAGCCTTGTGTGGCGAGCCTAAGCCTTGTGTGGCGAACCTCAACAACGTGGACTTAGGCCAGCCATGGTGGCGACGCTAAACCACGGGATAAATCTTGTGTCACTTGTGTTTGTGTTATTTGTGTTGCTTGCATTTGTCCTCAAGGTGATTTCTAGGGTTTGGTCCCGATCTACTTGGTGGTGCAGCTCCTACCTATTCTAAGAGGTGCTAGAGGTTCCCTACTCCTCTAGGAAGGTTTTCATTCAAGCACAATTTCCATTCTAGTTATACTTTTTGAATTGTGCTCAGTTCTGTCCTGGAGGCGAGCACTTTCGGGCTTTAGAGCAGCAGTGTCGGGCACCCCGGCAGTGCCGGACCTGTGCTGACAGAAAGTTTGCAAGTTTATTTTAAACAGGCCTATCCACGCCCCCCCCCCCCCTCTAGTCCTGCTAGGCGACATCAAGGTCCTTTCAAAAAGAAGGTCAACATGTCATGTTTACATAGAGATAAAGGACCTCCGAACAATCAAGAATACTCAGGAAGGCTCTAGAAGCAACTGGACCAAGCCGGAGGCCAGATGGGCCCACACCCAGGGCGCCCGCCCTAGGGTTTGGGGCGGCCGCCCTACCCATGTGACCAATCACAGTGAGGTTCGCGGATCGTGCCTAACCGCCTTCGAGGATGAATCTAAACCACTCGATTAAGGTCAGTTAGATCCGACGGTCCACGTTCATTTGAGGGGGCTATATAAGCAAGGCTCTGCCACCCCTGAGAAGGAGGAGAAATCATTATTAGAGGAAGCCATCAAAGCTAGGGTTTCATATCCCTCTCTCCACCATAGAATTAGAATAGCTACTCCTAATTCCTTCAAGTTCTATAGGATTGATTAGATAGATTTAGAGAAGTGGAGCACTGCGCTCTGGATTTTGGATCATCGTCATAAAGATCGATATTATCTTGTATCTTTCTCTACGACTTTATTATTAATATCATTATGTTTCTATTTATTATGTTCTTAGTTTGTTCTAGTTCTATACTTGATATAGTTCTGATTGATAATGAGTTTATGTATGAGTTTCCAAAGCGCTTAGCCTTCACCCTAGGGGGGTTAAGTGGTAGATCACATGTGAGCGTGGTGCTTAGATGCTATTTACCTGCAAATGTATCCTATTGGCCGGGTCGCGTGGTAGTTCGTGGAAGTGATAGTTCCATTGATTCTTATATAGTCCACCCCCCCCCCCCCGTTGGTAGGACAGGCAGAATTGGTATTGTGGAGTAAGTCTTGTTATATCCTGGCTTTCTTTAGCGATGTTCCTTATACATAGATGAAGAGTCCTTTATTGCTATATATGATTGTATATGTGCTAGAGTAGATTATGACTTAATAGATTAGAATACACTTAGAAGTTATTCTCTTACTAGTCTGATGTCACCTTACATTTATATGGAGTAGTCTATCTCTAATCTCGGTGTTATTTATCTTTGAGCTTACATTTCAATATCTTTATTATTATGGCTTACCCCCTGCCGAAGCAAGTGACTGTGTGATTGAGTTTCTCATAAGTAATCATGCTCTGCAAGTTCATCTCTAGTCTTAAACCCTTGTTAGTTCATGCCACCAATCACTACGTCAAAATCGATTTTCCGCAGCGTTGCCTAAAAGCCCTTCGTGGCGGACTCTTATTTTGCTCGTTGTAGTAAATCACATGATTTACCGCAGCGGACATTTTTTATTTACCGTGGCGGGCATTTTTGTCCGCTGCGGTAAATATGGTATTTACCGCAGCGGACGTCTTAATGTGTCCGCTGCGGTAAATCAATTTACCACAGCGGACTTCTTATAAGGCCCGTCACGGTTAAGACCGAAGCCCATTAGACCCAGGGCGAGGCCCAATAGCGACACCCCATATAAAAACAACACTTGTTAGGGTTTCCATCCCCTCTCTCTCAACCTCCCTCTCTCGCTCTCTCAAAGGCGTGGCGGCGGGAGAGCGCTCTCTGTCTCTCTCTCTCCCTCTTGCAGCACATCGGCGCGGCGGCGCTGCAGCGGGAGCCCGGTGCGGTGGCACTGCAGCTGGAGCCCGGCGCGGCGGCGCTGGCGCTGGAGCCAGGCGCGGGAGCTGGAGCCTAGCATGGCGGCGCTGCAGCTGGATCCCGGCGCGGCGGCGCGGGATCTGGAGCCTGGCGTGGCGGCGCTGCAGCTGGATCCCGACGCAACGGCGCGGGAGCTGGAGCCCGGCATGGCGGCGCGGGAGCTGGAGCCCGTCATGGCGGCACAGGAGCTGGAGCCCGGCGTGGCGGCGCGGGAGCTGGAGCCCGACGCAGCGCGGGAGCGTGAGCTCGGCGAGTGCGCTGCGCTGGAGCGGAGGTGTGTGCGCTGGGTCGCGACAGCGAGGCGGTGCTTGCGCGTGGTCGCGGCAGCGCCGCAACGACCGGATCCGGCGATGGTGGCGGCGCTGGGCTCAGTGGGCCTGTCGATGGGCTCGGTGGGCTTTTAGGGGTTTTCTCTTTTTTTTGTTTTTTCGAAACTATTTACCGCAGCGGGCGTTCTAATGTGTCCGCTACGGTAAATCGATTTACTGCAGCGGGCAAACGCGCTCGCTGCGGGTGAGGTCACGATAGCATCGCAGCGGACGCGTTTGCCCGCTGCGGTAAACCGAATCTGCCCGTCACGAAAAACAATTTTTGACGTAGTGAATGTTTGCTTTTCCTTTAGCAAAATATAAATAAACGATACCTAGAAATTACTTCCTAGTGAAGTGCTACAATTGGTATTTTATCTGTGCGCTTGCGGATAGAATAAATATATTTTCTAGAGAGCCTTTTACATTCATAAATACCACCGCACATTTCTAGCGCCACGCTGGGGATGACAACCCAGTTTTCAAAGTGGTGTTAAGAAATGTCAACAATCTTCAAGGGGTTTAGATATGATAATCTCTATCTAGTGGATTTCAATGCTAGTGAGACTCAACTCTCAACATGTCTCATCACCAAATCTAGCATGGGTTGGGTATGGCATAGAAGTCTTGGACATGTTGGCATGAAGCAATTGAACAAGCTAGTCAAGCATGACCTTGTGAGAGGCTTGAAAGATGTCACATTTGAGAAGGACAAGCTATGTAGCTCATGTCAAGCCGGAAAGCAAGTGGGTAACACTCATCCAAAGAAGAGCATCATGAGTACAAGCAAAGCTTTCGAGTTATTGCACATGGATCTATTTGGACCAACTACATATGCAAGCATTGGTGAAAACAAGTATGGATTTGTGATAGTTGATGACTTCACAAGATACACATGGGTATTCTTCTTGAGTGACAAGAGTGACACATTTGATATCTTCAAGACATTTGTCAAGAGGTGCCAAAATGAATTTAAAACAACTATCAAGAGAGTAAGAAGTGACAATGGGAGTGAGTTCAAGAACACAAGAGTTGATGAACTTTGTGATGACTTTGGAATCAACCATCAATACTCTCCAAAGTACACTCCTCAATCCAATGGGATAGTTGAAAGGAAAAATGGAACCTTGATTGACTTGGCAAGATCAATGCTAAGTGAATACAATGTTAGTCATTCCTTTTGGGCCGAAGCTATCAATATGGCTTGCTATTATAGCAACCGTCTCTATTGTCATGGGATGCTTGAGAAGACTCCATATGAGCTATTGAATGGAAGAAAGCCAAACATTGCTTACTTTTGGGTATTTGGGTGCAAATGCTATATATTGAAGAAAGGTACAAGACTAAGCAAGTTTGAAAAGAAATGTGATGAGGGCTTTCTACTTGGTTACTCTACATCAAGCAAGGCTTATAGAGTTTGGAACTTATCTAGTGGAATTCTTGAGGAAGTTCATTATGTGGAATTTGATGAAACACAAGGCTCTCAAGATGAACAAGAAAACTTGGATGATGTGAGAGGTGACAAGTTAGTCAATGCAATGAAAGATATGGATATTGGTGACATTAGACCAAGACAAGTGCAAGATGAAGATGAAGATCAAGTGACCATTCCCATACAAGAAGAGACTAGTGGCCCTACAACTCAAGTTCAAGCAAGTGCTAGTGAAGCTCAAATTCAAGATCAACAAGAGACTAGTCCATCATCATCTCAACCGAATGCTCAAAATTCAATACCCACATGCAAGTGCTTCAACCTACCAACATTGCAAGAGACCATCCTCTAGATCAAGTTATTGGAGGAATTCAAAGTGGTGTTCAAACAAGATCAAGATTGGCTTCATTTTGTGAGCATTACTCTTTTGTCTCATCATTTGAGCCAACCAAGGTTGATGAAGCTTTGAAGGATGTGGATTGGATAAATGTTATGCATGAAGAGCTTAACAACTTAACAAGAAATGAAGTTTGGGAACTAGTGGATAGACCAAGAAATCACAATGACATTGGAACCAAATGGGTATTCAAGAACAAGCAAGATCAAGATGGAATATTGGTGAGAAACAAAGCAAGACTAGTTGCACAAGGGTACACTCAAGTAGAGGGTCTTGACTTTGGAGAAACATATGCTCCGGTGGCAAGATTAGAGGCAATTAGAATCCTATTGGCCTATGCTTGTGCACATAACATCAAGCTATACCAAATGGATGTCAAGAGTGCATTCTTGAATGGGTATATCAATGAGGAGGCATATGTTGAGCAACCACCCGGATTTGAAGATGCAAAGAAGCCCAACCATGTATTCAAGCTCAAGAAGGCTCTCTATGGATTGAAGCAAGCACCTAGAGCATGGTATGAGAGATTGAGAAGTTTTCTCCTCTAAGGGATTCAAGATTGGTTTGGTTGACACCACCCTATTCACCAAGAAAATTGGAAGTGACTTGTTTGTCTTGCAAATCTATGTGGATGACATTATCTTTGGGTCTACAAATCAAGACTTTTGTGAAGAGTTTGGGGAGATAATGGCAAATGAATTTGAAATGTCAATGATTGGTGAACTTAGTTACTTCCTTGGACTTCAAATCAAGCAAATTAAGAATGGTACATTTGTGAGTCAAGGCAAGTACATCAAGGATATGATCAAGAAGTTTGGATTAGAATATGCAAAGGGCATTAGTACTCCTATGGGGACTAATGGACATTTGGATAGTGACACAAGTGGCCTGATGATTGAGCAAACACTCTATCGGTCAATGATTGGAAGTCTACTCTATGTGACCGCATCAAGACCGGATGTCATGTTTAGTGTATGCATGTGTGCAAGATTTCAAGCATCTCCTAGAGAGAGTCATTTGAAAGCCACAAAGAGAATATTGAGATATCTAAAGCATACACAAGATGTTGGATTATGATTTCCCAAGGGGTCAATGTTTGAATTGGTTGGATATTCGGACTCCGATTATGTGGGATGCAAGGTTGATAGGAAGAGCACAAACATGTCAACTATTAGGAAGATCACTAGTCTCATTGTCATCCAAGAAACAAAATAGTGTGGCACTCTCTACCACCGAAGCCGAATACATTAGTGCGGGGAGTTGTTGTGCACAACTATTATGGATGAAAGCCACCTTGAATGATTATGGAATCAAGTTCAAGAAGGTTCCCTTACTATGTGATAATGAAAGTGCGGTGAAGCTTACAAGCAATCTCATCCAACACTCTAGAATAAAGCACATAAATGTGAGACACCATTTCATAAGAGATCATCAACAAAAGGGTGACATTTTCATTGACAATGTGGGCACCGATGATCAATTAGCCGACATATTCACCAAGCCACTTGATGAAAAGAGGTTTTGCAAGTTGAGGAATGAGTTGAGCATCTTGGATTTCTCAAACATGAGTTGATGCACCACACTTATGACATTCCTCTACTCCAAGATAGTAAGGTACAATTGATTGACATGTGCATTCATCCTTTGCTAGAATTGTGTAGAGCATATAAGCATAACTTTGTTCAAATTAGGCTCATTCATAAAAATTAAATGTTTTAAATGTACATATGGTACCACTATTGCTTCTATGAGTTGTTTGATCCGGTGGTGGCATGTGACATGTTGATAAGCTTGCAACCTCACATGTTTAGTCTAGAATGCTTATTCTTGTGCTTAACCAACATGGCCAAGATAACCATTGCAAGATGTGTGAAGAAGCTTGTCCATGGTTTAAACCATGTTAAGCATATAGGACAAGTAATCTAGGTTGAACTATAAAAGATTATTCACCTCACTCCTTTCTAAATTGACTTGATAAACAAACCTTCCTAAGTACCCTCAAGTGATACATATTACTACAAGTGGTTTCCTTTGTGGTAATGTGTGACAAAGGGGAAGAAATTGTGATAAAATGATCTAAAATAGGATGAAAAAGGGGGAGAAAAGAAAAATATCTAAAGGGGGAGAAATAGGATTTTGAAAATTGAAAAATTAAAAATTAAGCACACAAGTAGGGGGAGAAAGCCTATGAACAAGTTGTTGCATTTGGATGTGCATTCACACATATGCTTGTTTGAATTGTATTTCAATTCAATATGACCTTCTTGTGTGGTACATGCCTAGTATATTCTTGATTGATATTTTGATCATTAGCATGTATAGGAGTTAGCTAGAACCTTAGAATATCTTGTGAATATCTAATTGGTATCAAGCTAACCATGTTGCTAAGGACTGTATGATTGGCGCACTTCGATTGGTATCACGCTTCAAAGGTCCATCTCTTATACCTTAGCATCATGTCATAGTTTGCTAGTTGTTTACCCCTCCCAAAGTTCTATCTAAGCATATGTGCAAAGCTTTAACTCATAATCATAAGAAGTGCACATATGTAGGGGGAGTAAACACTATCAAACCAACTTTGAAATGTTTGACCACTTTTCTTCATTATTCATAATTTCAAGTGGCATCAAGCATTTAAAGTTGAAATCAAAATCATATTTCATATCATTTATATCGGGTTGTCATCAATTACCAAAAAGGGGGAGATTGAAGACTCCATGGTGATTTTGGTAATTTATGAAGCCTAAGTACTAACCTAGCTCTAAGTGGTTGAGTAGGTTTAATACACTTAAGAAAGATGATGACAAGTGATGGAGCAAGCAAGGAGGCTAAATGGTGAAGAGCTCATACTTGGAGAAGAAGGAAAGTGAAAAGACCTTAGGCAATTCAAGGCAAAGGTATATGCTAGGGATTTTCCTTTTAAGTGGTCAAGACACCAAGTGGGTGTGATCACATTTAGGATAGACAACTGTACTATTAAGAGGGGAAATGTAAAAGTGATTGCGGTTTGTCAAGTGCCACTAGGTGTTATCTCTATTGCATGTGCATTTAGGACCTAGTGACATACACCATGCTAAATGACAAGTAAAACATGCCAAGACCTGCTCACTAAAGTGGATACTTAGTGCTTGACAACTTCGAGAAAAGGTGGAAGAAGCAGAGACAAAGAGGAGGGATCGGACGTTGCAGAATCAGGCGTCGGACGCTGGGACTTTGACCTCCGAGCGTCCGTTGGCCTTACCGAAAGTTCCAGGGAAAATTCAAGACGCGACGGACGCTATCCGTCGGTTCAGCGACGAAAATGGTGGAGCGTCCGTCGGGCTTCCAGAGAACCCTGCAAATGATCAACTTGAAGACAAGCGTCGGACGTTGGAGGTCTGGGCGTCGGACGTTGGAGGTCTGGGCGTCGGACGCTGGCGACGGAGCGTCCGTTGCACCTGGGTCAGCCCAACGGCTAGTTCTGACAGGGCGTCAGACGCTGCGATGGAGTGCCCGTCGCACTCGTGAAGAGCATCCGTCGCCAACTTATAGGCCCAGCGGCTAGTGGCTTTGAGGAAGGTCTATAAAAACGTGTTGGCCAGCCTTGGGGTCTCTCTCTCGCACATTTGAACATCTTGAGACTCTCTAGAGCTGAGCAGCTTCCTTCCCACTCATCTCCATGTTTGGTTAGTGAATTTCCAAAATAGATTGAGTGATCCAAGTGCATTTCTCTTATAGCTTGCATCTAGTGGCACTTGGGAGGCGTTCTCGCTGCGGATTTCTTGTTACTCTTGGTGATTGCCATCACCTAGATGCTTTGGAGCAGCAGTGGTAGATCGAGAAGCTTGGTGATTGTGCTTCGTCGACTACAAGTTGATTGTGAGGGGTTCTTGTGCCTTCCCCGCGGGAGATTGCAAAGGTAAGTCTAGTGGATTGCTCGTCACGTTTCAATAGCCTCATCTTGTGTTGGTTGTGCGGCACCCGGTCACGGGTTTGGCGTGTGAAGCCAATTAGCGCGTGAACCTCCAAGTGAGTGTTTTGCCACAACAGGGACTAGCTAGTTGGCAAACTAGTGAACCTCGGAATAAAATCAAGTGTCAACCATTGTCTCTTGTGATTGATTGATCTCATTGGTATTCACTTGATTGGTTCATCCCCTACAACTCCACGGTGGTATATCTATCCTCCCTATCTCTCATTTGTACCTTGCTAGTTCTTCTTAGTAGAGATATTAGGTTGTGCTAGTTGCTTAGCTCTCTAGCTTGTTAGCTTGTGTAGGAGTTGTGTGAACCTAGAGCTATTAGGATAGAAATTGTGGATAGGTGGCTTCGCAACACCCACTAGGCTAGTGCAAAATTCGCTTCGCTTCTTAGTTATCTAACTTTGTTGTTGAGGCTTCTTTGTAGAATTTTAAATTAGGCTATTCACCCCCCCCCCCCTCTAGCCATCGCATCGGACCTTTCACCAGGTCCACCGGAGCCCACAACATATTCAGCCATTGGGCCTAACTCAACCCAAAAGACTAATCTGATAGGTGAGGTCTGCCCTCGCCTTATATGTTGTGCTCTCCACCATCAATTACCGATGTGGGACTAAACCCAACAACTTAAATGAGTGTGGTTTGTAGTGCACTTCAGCTGTATTGTGGCGTGAGTGAGAGACACTCACAAAATTTATTAAGACTTGTTTATATGTGTATGCACGTATCTTCCTAAAACCGCATTGTTTGGAGTGAATAATTGTAATGAAAATTAGGATTTGAGAAAGACATATACGCATCCAAATAAGGCCTTAAGTGGTGTGGGCACAGCCATGCCTAAGCCTGGGCAAAAATAATCGAAACTAAATAACCGAACCAAAACCAAAAAATTCGGTTTCTATTATTGGGGAACCAAAATAACCGAAGAAAATTCGGTTCCTACTCTCGGTTAACCGAATTAACCGCATTACATGAATTATACTTCATTTACTTGTATTTTGTAAGAATTGTGTTTGTTTTATATGTGGTGTTTCATATTTGAACTGCTATATATTTGTGTTACTATATTGCTAGTGTTTCTTAATAAATTATCATTATTAAAAATAGATATAATGTTGCATAAATTTGCTTTAGAACATATATATTTATTGTTGTTGTGACCTTTTCTGAAAACTTCGATTAGTTCGGTTAGAACCGGAACCGAACCGAAATAACCGAAAATTGAAATGGTCGGTTCCGAGAATTTTGAGGAACCGATCGGTTCTTATTATCTAAGAACCAAATTTCTTTGAAAACCGAAGAACCGAACCGAAGAACCGAACGAATGCCCAGGCCGGGCCATACATGATGATACTCCGCTGGGAGGTGGTGCTGGATCACAATCCATTTATCAGTACGTAAAAATAAGGTAATTTGGACTAAACCTGGTTGGGTCATGCATGCATGCATGTTTTCCTGCTGGGCCACACGCAACACAATCTATGATGTGGTCCAGCCCAGTTGCAGAAAGGGTTTAGAATAGTATATGCTTTTCTTAACTCACTTGGTTTATTTCTTCTCTGAATAATGATGTGTGATCTTATATGGTCAACTGGAAAATACGATAGCCGACAGTATATATAGAATTCAAATTGTCATTTTGAAACCTAGCTTAATAATGATTTAGTTCATTTTTGAATGTCGTCCCTACCATCTCAATACAAATGGATTTTTTGCAACACTAGAATAGTTTAGGAAGAACTTAAAATCCTGCCAAACTAATAATATTTTTTTGTCAAACAACCAGGGATTTTTTTTGAGTTGAAAATACTCTCTTCATCCCAAATCATAAGTCATTCTAAGAATCTTGAAAAATCAAAATATTTTAAGTTTGGCCAAATTTATATGATAATATAATACACCCTCCATCACAAATTGTAAGTCATTCCAAGAATCTTGGAGAGTCAAAGTTTATAAAGTTTGATCAAATTTATATGATATTATAATAACATATTTGATACCAACTAAGTATCATTAGATTCTTTATTAGTTATATTTTCATACTATACCTATTTGATGTCATAAATCTTTATATTTGTCTTTATAATCTTTGGTCAAACTTAAAATTCTTTGACTCTCCAAGATTATTGGAATGACTTGTAATTTGAAATGGAGGGAATAATATTTATGATGTCATCTAAATATCATTAGATTATTTTTTATCAATTATATTTTTGTAGTATAGTTGTTTCATGTAATGAATCTTTATAATTTTGATGAAACTCGAGATACTTTGATTCTTCAAAAAATTTGTAATACTTTATAATTTGGAATGGAGGGGATAGTAGTATTCTTCTTAAGACGGCTCAATTCAATCATCTTGTCAAGACCGTAACTCAAGATTATATTCTAGCGTCCTGATGGTCATGCACGCTCTCGCGCCCACATAGTACACGTTGAGAAAGTCTTGCCGGCATCCTAGGTTCAAATTCTGACGAATTGAGTTGCCAGTTCAGTGTATGTTTTCATTAATTTTCATTATGTATTTTTTTTGTTACGCTGCAAATACATTTGATTTATTAATTTGCAAAAGCTAGTCTTATGTGTCGTGGTCCGATTTCCAGAAGCCCCGCCACATCGCAGCAGCGGCGGCGCTCTGACCGGAGACGACGCAAGGCGGGTCCCGTACGTCCAGCGCAGCGCAGGGAGGCTCGCCGGAGACGACACGACCCGGGAAAGCAACGCCGGTCACTTGGCAGGGCGGGGAGGTTACATCATGGTGTGTTACCACGTAAGAAACCCCCTGCCGGCGGGCTCCATGTCTTCCACAAAACACCCTGAGGAACGGAGGTTTTGCGTTGCAACACTCTGGGCTTGGACGCACGGCCCCTGCCGTTCCTTTTGTCCCCGCAGGAGGGGCCCAAAAGTAAATCCTGCTCTCCTCTCTCTCGCCGCCGCGTCGAAGCTATATGTGTGCTCGTCTCCGAGGACTTCTCTCTCCTGCTTGCCTGGCTGCCCCGTGCCATGCTGCTACTGCTCCCTCCCCTCTTCCACCTCTAGCAACTTCTTCCGCCTCTCCAGCTCCCCCCCCCCCCCCCCCCCCCCCCTCTCTCTCATCTCATCTCGTCTCCTGTTGTAGTTGTAGCCCGCACGAGCGGTCGTCGCGTTCTGCGGTCAGCCGCCTCTCTATCTGACGCGCGCACGGCCGCACGTCCCCGGCCGTCTGCCGGCAAGGCGGAGGGATTGAAGGAGCGAGTACACAGGAGTTGCTAGCGAGGCGGCGCGCAAGGCCGGGCCGGCCGGGTCGGCCGGGGCGGATGGCATGAGCCGGCGGCAGCCCGGATGGTCCCGGCTCGGAACCTTCAGCCGCTCCTCCGCGACGCGCATGCCACGCCCTGCGCCGCCGCCGCCGGCCTCGGCGTGACGCCGACGGCGCCGAGCCACATGGCACAGGAGCCCATCGACAAGCACCGCAACGAGCCGACCAAGCCGCCGCCGCCGCCGCCGCCGCCACAGGAGAGGCAGGCGGACCAAGACACGCGCAGCCACGCCCACGGGGAGCAGCACCAGCAGCAGCTCAGGCTGCGGCCGCTCCAACCCGCCGGCAGCCACCAGGAGGCCGCGGGCACCAGCGGGAGCAGCAGCGGTGGGAGCAGCGGCAACGGCGGGGTCGGGGACTGGCTCCGGCTCGGCCTCTCCCCGGCGTCCCCCCGCCCCGGCCACGACGGAGCCGGAACAGACCGCACGGCGGGGCCGTCGCCGCCGCTGCTGCTGTCGTCGCAACCGCCGGGCATGGGCGTGCCACCGAGGCCGTTCCTGCACCAGCCCGATCCCGGCATTCCGCAGGCGTCGATAACCCTGCCCGTGCCGCGCGCCGGTCCGCCCTGGCTGCCGCCGTGGAGTCCCTCCGCGGTGGCGCCGCCGCCGTCGCTGATCCCGTTCGGTTTCGGGCACCGCGCGTTCTACACGCCCGGCGCCGGCGCCGGCGCCTCCGGGCTCGACGCGATCAGGGTCGTCCTGCCGCCGTCGGCCGTCGCCGCGGCCGCCGGCGTCTGGTTCGCGCTCCAGGCCTCGCCGCACCAGTGAGTTCTAATAAGTTGCACTAGTAGTAACAACCCATGCGAGCATTTCATGTGTGGTCTTTGTGTTCGTCGTCACTCTCTCTCTCTCTCTCTCTCTCTCTCTCTCTCTCTCTCTCTCTTCTATCGATCTCCACGGAAACTGTCGGTGGATCCGATGAATCCCTGCAAAATGTGGCGCATTCTTGAGGATTTTTTTTGAATCGCTTATTACTTTTGCCCGTTATTTTGAATTCGATTATTCTCTCTATCACTACTTGTTTTTTTCCCCTCAAATTAACTTGGAGCATCGTTGGGTTTCCTTTTGATTGATTCGTGCAGAGGGAGGGAGCCATTCTTGCCTCAGATTCCGAGAAGCTACTTACGGATCAAGTAATATTTATATTTCACATCTCATACGCACCGTACTTTAATCTCTGAATTGGATGCGTCAATCAAGCATGGCATCCTGCATTTGGATTAGTGTAGGTTCTGTCAATGCTAGCTCTTCTCCTCACCTCGACTATATGGAACGAAAGAACCACCACAAATTTCATTCATGCAGCACAAATTAAAAATCACATGCTGCAGCTAGCTGCAGGTATTTCTTTTATTATTCTTTGTATAAAACTAATTGACCTTGTGATGCTGTTGCAGGGACGCGAGGGTGACAGTACGGCTGTTGATCAAATACCTTGCCGGCAAGCTTGGATTGGAGGACGAATCAGAGGTGCGGTTATTCGTATTCAACACAATTTATTCCAATCTCCTTCCTTGAAGCGTTGTTTGGTTTTTTCCTTGCTTGCTTGTACATATGCATGTTTCTCTTTACGTTGTGTGGTGCTTTTTTTTCTGTCTTTATATATTCCCTTTTTTTCACTCTCATTCACACACACTTAGCTCCCTCATGGTGCGTGTTTGCCCCCCTCGCCTTGCTTTCCCAACATCGGTGATGAAAGGAACTCGAGAGCTAGAAAAGGGACTAGTTGTACCATACAGATGTGGGACTACACACTTATATGTTTAATATATATATATATATAGCCCGTATTTCCCACTGTGTCGTTTATATAAAATATACATGTACATGTTATTAAGTTTGTATGACAACAACGTCAACATACATACATGTAAGTGAGTGAGCGAGGGAGTAGTGAGGTCTTGTTCCTGTTGTAGGTGAGGGGTGTATGTCCTGGGTGGCACATCAACCCCGGCCTCTCTCACCACCACCACCACCACCACCACTTGACAAGAGAGTAGCTCTCTCTCTCTCTCTCTCTCTCCTAGAGAGAGAAAGTGAGGGAGTTAGATAGATGGTTAGTTATCACTGGCTAGTGATGGATCTTGGCAGCTTGCTGCTCCCCCTTGTGCATTTCTGGGTGCACACACGCACAAAAGCTTTTGGAGCTGCGTAGCCTTAGGCAACTAGTAGGAGCCCCCATGGACACGCCTTTCTGTTCTTTCTTTTCCTATGCCACCCCTAGGCTCAGAAAATGGCCTGTAAGCTCATCATTGTTCCCGAGTTCTTTTTCTCCTCCGTTCTCTTTTGCTTGGCTTCGTTCCTCCCCTTCCTACTAGCTAGCTAGCTCCCGTGCAGTAGTAGTAGTAGTGCAATGTCGCAGATGGCGAACGAGCGTGAACATGCATGCAACAGAGCTACGACAGGGGCTAGCTTAAAGCTAGCTGTCTTCATCATCTCATCCATATATCTGTAAATATATATACAGGGGTGCATATATGAGTACATACATACAACACGTACAGCTAGTGCCTCTGTGTGGCTGTATTGCGTGACCAAAAGTATATTGAGAGCGAGAGAGAGTCTTGAGCGAGATAGATGGTGCCCTAGAAAGAGCCTCCTTCACCTACCATGCATCACTGAAAGCTATGCGCCATCCTTACCTCCAGCTAGCTAGTAGCTACCTCTCACCGTATGGCATGCAGGAAGCATCAAGTAGGGCTTTCGAGTGTCTTTCATCCCTCCCCTCTCTCTCTGTCTTCGGCCGTATATGCATCTGTGTGTGGAGAGAGAAAGAGAAAGAGAGACAGAGAGTGTATGTTGCGCGAACAACACCCCTCTCTCTCTCATGGCACACACACACACGCCATTTCTGCTTGCTGCTCCATCACTGGGGGGATGGATCCTTTTCATAATGGCTTGGAGATCTTGCTTCCTTTTCCACTCGATATATAGGCCTACCTTGCAAGCCTGCATATGCTCTCTCAGCAACTGCAATGATAGGCCTCTTTTTGTTCAGGACTATACACACGCATGTATATACACGCATGACCCTAACTTTGTTTTCTTTTGATCACATTTTCCCTACCATATATATATACGGCCTAGCTTCTTCCAAAAATATATACATGCCTGACCTTTTTCACTTGCCTAGCTCTCTGTTTCGTCTACTCGTCTAGGTGTTGATCAATAATCTCATGCAAAGTGAAAACTTGAATAATTAATTGTCATGCTCGGAATCTACTTTCTTGTGGATTAAAACATAAATACTTCTACCTGGTAGTGCTAGCTATATAAGTAACTAATATATACCTGCACACACCTAGCACAGCTACCGGAGTAGAGATGCCATACCCAATGATGAAAGGCCAGCTAACTTTTCAGGTGGCTAATGCGCTTGCTATTGTGCAATGTACGTATCTGACCTTAGAAAACGAGTGTCGTTGGTGTGTAACTGTATAAGCAACAATTTGATATGAAAGATGCGTATGGATACAAACATATATAACTAGCGTGCCGGCGTGCAGGGTGTGTGTATATATGTGTACGTATGGAGATTAATCTATATGTGTGGAGGAATTGACAGGCTAACCATAGGTCTGAAGCTTAAGTTATAGTATCTTATACTTTAGTGCCAATATACATAATACTTGTTCTAATGTGTGTCAGACTGGCGGTACATATAAGTATACATGACTGTACATGCATTCACCAGTGAATTTTAGTCTTTCAGATTCTAGAAGCTTGATTCACAACATTATTAATTGAAAATAGTGTTTAGTCAAGCTACGTAAATTAAGGTAGAAACAATGATCAGAGTAAAAGACCCGGCCTGTAGGTAATGCATAGTACATACTAGTTAACTGAATCCAAGTGATTACTGATTCGATTTCTTTTCTAAGGAACTAGTAGTAGCTCTCTGTGCAATCAAGGAATCTTAGAGGGAAAGTGAAAAAAAAAAGACTCGTCTCAATTAAATTACTGGCTATCCAAGCTAAATGTCAGGGGGCTTAATCAAAATTTGGATCATTTGTCATTGTCAGTTACATAATGAGTAAAGTGGGTCCAACTTGGCATAGTTTTTCAGAACACATAGATGTAAAATTTGCTCACATCTTTGTATATTTTTTTTCAAGTGTCCTAAATCAGACGCCATGCAAGAGTCCGAGATAAGTTAACCTTTATTATTTTAGTTTCCTAGCTAGGTCAGCCATAGCTCCTAAGAAAGATGAATATATATAATGCACTAATAAATTGTACTTGTTCTTTCATCTGCATTCAATTTACTGCATTAGTAATTTATCCTGAGGGATTGGTTCTGTTAATATGAGAGAATATGATAATAGTATAATAATACACAAAATGTATGTCAAGTACGTGATTAATATATAGCTACAAAATTCCTGGTGTCTAGAAGGATTCCAAAAACAAGTTAGATCCATAATTTGACCTTATTAAGACAAAGACCTTGTGAAAAAGGGACTGTAGCACCACGCTATTACTATGATACTTACCTATTTCAAAAATGAAGTGCTTACAACTCTGAAGTCCTGCATGTATGATACCGTATTTTTTTGTCAACTATCATCGACGATGTGTGCACATATGCAGCGCTAGAGGGAGTAAATGCTTTTATTTAATTTGTAGCTATCATCTGGTCTTGAATAGCCTAGCTAACCTTCACCACCGACGCCATGCAGAGCAGTTTCTTTTTCCTATACAAAGATGCCATGCATAATAAACATTTCTAAGGTCAACTTTGTCTCTACCAACCAATTATATATTTATCTAAACTTTTATCAACAATAATTGAGGCACAGGAGGTTAGTTCTCTCTTCTGTAAACTAAAAAGAGATGTTCCTGGTTTTACTAGGTTGGAACATGTGTCAATCGTGAGTGGTGAAAGGCCGGCATGACTATCTAGGGATATGATGCATGTGGATTTAACAATGCACAAGAATATGGAATGTGACCATGCTTTTTGTTATTAGGATATTGATGAGGGGTTAGTGACAGGCCCTAGCTAGCTAATCAAAAGATTCCATCTATTTATGCTGGCTTTAATATAGTAGTGTACTGGAAATCATCACCAAACGGCTGGTCCACTTTTTATATGCTTATGAATTGTACTTTCTTCTTTGTCTCTACTAGCTTGATGCCCTTTTTTCCTTAGTTGCTATCCTAGTCGTGAAATTAATGCAACGGGCATCTAGCCATCACTACAGACAATTCTGAGACAGCGAATTTGTGAGTGGTAGGATGCATGCATCGACTGATTAATTTGTGAAGTGTGATGTTCAAAATGATATAAGTATAATTACTCATACAGAAATACTATTTTCACCATAATATATGTAAATAAAAGAATATGAAATGAGAGTGAATCCAATTAATTAAGGCATCCTGCATGTAGCATATTTATTAGATTTTCCACCAAATGGCCCCACTATAATAAGTAGTAACACGCTCTAACTAGTCATTGCTTTTTGATGCAATGATCGAGTGCAATAAGCGCCGGCCTTTACATGGCAATATGCTGTCATGCTATCGTTGATCTTACCTCAGACCTCACTCGATCAGTTGTGAAGGTAGCCAAACTATGTACTGTCAATTTGATGTAGATAGGCATGATCTAACATGTTTTTTTTTCTTTCACACATGATACCGAAAAGATCAGATAAGGGTAGGGTAGCTAGATAGGTTAGATTATATTTGTACACTAACACTACTAGCAGAGCTGGGGTTATGTGTGTTTAGTTGTTAGATGACAAATACTGCAAGGACGTTAATTAAGTGTCGCACTTTGAGTGACGTATCTTATTAGCTATGGCCAATAAAATGGAGATACACATGAGCACTGCGGTTTTATGCCCATATGATTGGCTTCCGATCCAAGTGAGAGACTGATAGAGAGAAAGAGAGAGAATGTGCATGGCAAGTTGCATATGGTGAAGGTTATAGCGAGCGAGCGAGCTAGCTCTAGCTAGCTAGAGATCGAGGGGCATCGCACAATATATATAGGAGTACTATACCACGCCACTACTACCAGAATGAATCGAAGGAAAGTGAGGGAATAGAGACGGGTGAGCAAAAGCCAAGAGGTGAGGACCACACGTACTATAGCTCGCAGCATGCAGTGCTACTATATTGCAATTCCCGGCAGATGATGCATGGATCGAGCGGACGTGTCCTCGTTGATTTGTACTGGTCGTTCATGCGTACGAGTACGAACGATCTGTTTGGACTTTGGAGGAGGGGTCCGGATGCATGGATCGATTAAAGCTAGCAATGTTGTTGCATTGATCGACCACCAAGCTATAGCTGTACACGTAGTACGTAGCTTTAGAGACGATATAGAGCACTTCGAAACAAGGGAGTTGTGGGCATGATATGAGATGAAGGCACTACTCAATCAATCACTAGCTTTTTTGCGTACGTACGTACTCCATCTCCATGCTCGATCTCTCCTGCTTTTAATATAAATTGGATGCATGCTACTTTCTCTCTCATGTATATGTGCATGCATATGCATGCTTTCAGTTGGGGACCATGCATATATATGCTCGCTCTCGCACTCTTGAGAGGGAGAGTTTGAAGCAGCAATGGTACGTTGCACCTACCAATCAGGAATATCAAGATGGAAATATACAACTAGTGTAGCACAAATATATAAATAAATGAGTAAACCTACCGCAACTACAAAAGAACACCTAATATCTGTGATTAATTAAGCTCACACACACCAGAATCGCCAGGCAAGGCACCGGCATTTATTGCGTGCTCGATCCATCGCCCTCTAATTATAAATAAATTAGCAACTCATTAAGTGCAATGGCCGCCATTATTAATTAAAAATTCAGAAGGACCGAAGAAGACGCAGCTGCTTCCATCGACGGATGGATGGATCTGATGAGTGCTAGTTGGCCGCCATTGGAACTACTTGTTGGTGGCCGGTGTCGTTCGCTAGCTAGAGAGTAGTAGAAAATATTCCCTGGGGATCGTTGATTGATGGATGCATGTCCATGCATGCATGTAGCACATCGCCAAGCCAAGCCTGGCCAAACAAACGTGAGAGGTGCACTACCTTTCTCCCTTGCTTTGCCTGCCTGCCTGTAGACTGTAGACTAGTATACTCCATTCTGGTTGGTAGACTTCGCACATCAATCCCATTTTCATGCAAGCAAACATGCCGGCCTTCTATCCTTTTTCCCTTTTTTTTCTGTCGTCTCTACTTTAGATACGTATATGCGTTACCTTAATTGCAATATTCGGGTGCTTTTATTTGAGGAATTCTTCTGTTCTACCAATATTCTTGTTTTAAAAAAAAAGACGGCAAAAACTTTGCCACTAGTTTTATTATTAGGAGAAATAATTCAAGTGTTGTCCCAGTTTTTGGAGTGGAATCCAGATTAAAAAACACACAAATTCCCTCATGCATACAATTCAACAAAGAGACTGACCCAAACCTAAGCTAAGATAATTGTACCAATACTCATACTTATTAGGTATAATTCTATATGAACTCATACACTACTTATGAACACTGATTTGTATCCTTGACGTACACTCGTGAGTAACTTTGATTTGTCTTGGTCGTTCGGGCCGGCCGTGATCAGATATGACCACTGGATCGCAGGCCAGGCCAATTAAATTAAATGTAACACCATGACAGGTCCGCGTCATATATATAGGTTATAGGACACTCCTGTAGCTAGGAAATTGCACCCATCCAAAGGAATCAGTTGAGCCACCAAATTGCACATACATGGTATTGGTATATGATAATAATTGTTGGGATGTAATGTATCATCGTGCACATAATTATAATCCACACTACATGACAGCTAATTATTGCAAGGAATCTGATGATGACCATATGACATACAGTATGTGTGTGTATTCTGGCCCGTGGTCTTTAAATAATTCTGGTTGATCGGCAAAGTGTCTCTAGCACGATCTAATACCGTCAAACATATTTACGCACGATCGACAGCGAGATATCCATGGCCGATGTGACTAAAGATTCCTGTATTTGTATTTTATTTACTTGTGTATGTACTACCTCATCCCGAAAACAATACAACTATAGTATGCGTGCCAGTTTAAGTATTTACATCTGACCAGATTTTTAATAAAATAGTATTTATATTTATAGCTCTAAATTAATTTATTATAAAATACATTTCATAATTAATCTAATAAGATTTATTCGATATTATAAATATTTTCCTTTTTATCTATAATTAGTCAAACTATATACTACATCGTGACATTGTTTATGAGTTGCATTCTCTTGGAGATGGAGGTAGTAGTACAATAGGCGAGTCCTTTCCTTTTGTTTTGGTGTGCGTGGGTGCACGTACTGGTGCATGATTAAATTTTTATAACCCTCATTTTGGCCTGGCTTCATTGATGGATGGTTGCATTCCGTGTAGAAAAATGTAGTCCCACATGCATGATCATGTTAGACCTAGCTAGCGCTAGGGCTTTGTTAAATATTATTTTGATTCTTGTCCTATAGTTAGTTTGGGCTTGCAGGCAACGTTTACAACTAACGCTAGTTATTGTGTTTGCGCAACTTTGGAGTGGGCTTTTTACCTAGTTATTCCTGAATAGGTAATTTTCGCTACTCTGACAGAAATGAACTAACTACCTTAATGCTGGTGAAATTATATCTTTCTGAGGGAGATTTATTGACTTTGCTGCACTATCTATGTCCTGTTAAGCTAAACTCAATGCACAGTTGGAGAAGGTGAACAGAATATTCTGCAAAGATAGATAAGTTACATATATAGAGCATTTAACATACAAGTGTATGAATAATTAGAATTTACTTTTGTCATATATGTATACATTTTTAGTCGTGCATTTATTTGGGGGAGATTGGTGAAGTTATATGCATTTGGAGTAGTTATATGATTACTGCTAGCTTTTCACAAAGCGGAGATTTTTAAAACTCTGTGCTACAATGAAAGCTTATTATAATTCAAGATTTTATACTTATTCCATTCATAGGCTCATAACTAAAATTTTAAAATCTTGTGAGGATTTGCACACATATGTATGCAAGCAGAGGGATATAATTTGCATCAGCATGCTATATAGTTTATTTTACTTTGAAGAGAATAATTGCATAAGTAGTTCCAATTATCTTTGGGTTGGCTGTGGTTATGCTGTTTGTGTAAAAAAAAATCTGGTGTGAAGTGAACGATTCAAGATTCCATTATGTTTGCGACCAAAATTGTGCGTCTGAGTGCCACCAGATTAATTTTCATTAATTAGACCTATCTTAATTTGCATTTTCTTGCAGGAGGTGTAGTTTCCGTGAATCCATTCAAGATAATATTTTCGATCATTAGCATGTTACAACGTTAGCCCCTGTATGCATTTTTTATGACAGTTGTTGAATCATTTTGTGTAAGTCATCTTGGGGATATGCTTGCTGCTCTTCTCTTGTTCATGTTGCATGGTGTAAATATTTGAATGGAGTAGAGTAAACAGTGGCAAAGGAAAGACGCTTATAGGTACATATAACAAATTTGATTGATTAACTTCTCTTTCTATGGAGACTTTTTCTGTGAGAACTTTCTATGATGACTTTTGTACACAAGATTTGTCTAGTTTCCTGGTACTATTATTTGTTTTTAGGTGGTGGATGTATATTAGACAATTATATAGTTCACTAATTATGTGATGGATGTGCAATAACTATCAAAATGCTAATTTGTTTCTGTAAGACTGCATTGTCTATTCATAGTGGTGCCACGCCATAGTGTTTCCAGTTTACTCTCTTGGACTGTATGCAACAAAACGTGCAAGTAACAATGCTTCCATTTTAGTACTGCACTAATAGTGACACATAGATGCTAAGTGTCAACAACTCTTTAATATTATAGCATAAATAAATAAAAAGGGATGCAAACAAGAATGGCTCATTTATACTATATATAGGTGAATATATATTGGAGTTGAATTCAAGGATTCATACCTTAGATATATTTTGTAGTCCTCTGGCACATATGCGAATAAGAGAAAAGCAGCCTTAATTGAATTGAAAATGCCCCATCTGTGAGTATTTGGAAATCACTTGTTTCTTTTCTTAACAATCAATTCGTGTTGTATGCTTTTAAGTTGTATTTGACTCTTTTTTTTTCGGCCAAAGAAGAATTATATTATATAATAGCCGGGTACATCAACATATTACAAGCACTCTGGATTACACTTGATATATCCAGAAGCTGATTTTCATCTAAAATATACCCACGCCATGAAAAGCACCAAATCTCAAAACCAAACTTGTTTGACGCTTCGTATAGATGACCGCACAGGCAAATACTCGACACCAGCAATAGCGGCAAGCCTGAGAACAGATGTCCAACGGACGACCAACGTTCCTATAGGTGGAATTGAGTATCTTTTTCATCTTGCTGGTGTCTTCCTTCTTCTTCTTTCTGCCACCGAAGAATGAGGAAGACTGATTTGAAGGATATTCTCTCTAGTCTTTCATTGTGGCCATATTTAACCACAACAAAACGAAGAAAAGACCGGAGAAAATTATTCCATGACGGCGACATCATCTCCGCATTGATGCCGCCGTCCGGAAACAAAGATCTCCATGTCGTCATGTCGATGAAGATGGTGACGCCGAAGTTGTCGCCCTCATCTTCAACGAAGCCGTCATGGAGAAGACGATTCCACCCTTCTCCTTCACCATTGCCGGAGAAGAGGAGAAGGAGGAGATAAACCTCCAATACCAAGAACTTTGGCATGGAGAAACCCTGACCCTAAGGACTCGATCTACTGAAGAAACTTATTAAAAACAATGGATCCCCGCTCCCTTCAGCCCCGGCGAGATGCCAGAGGGGAAGGGAGGGGGACCAGCGGCGACGGCGGAGGGCGGGCGGCGGCGGCCCCTCTCGTGTCGCGTGAGAGAGACGAGGGTCGGAGGGTCCGCAAATCTAATATCCTGTTATTGTCGCCCCAAAGCTGGAGAGTTGTATTTGACTCCCTGAGATATTGAAGAGAGAGAAAAAGAAACATATGAAAAATGGAATAAACTTTGCCTTGGAGGATTGATGAATTGGCGTCGGTGGAGCTAGGGAAGAGGTTGAGGGGTTGGACATTCTACCTGGAAACATGTCACCAGAAAGGCCCCACTGGTGCATGCACATTCCAAATTAGCATCTGTACTGTACTGCAAAATCGTCTTTAAAAAAAGGAAAAATCTGCAATTTTTGGTAGGACCTTTTCCTATCCTTGAGCACTAATTATGGGCTTAGAGTGCAATTATTAAGTCGAATGACATCTATTTTATTTAGTGAGTATGCATCACGAGGTCCATTTTAGGATCTGCTATCAACATCGGCGATGTCGGTGGCGCTATATGTATTGTACGGTACCTAAAAAAATCATAGTAGGGCCAGGCGTTGCTGTCATGCCATGGCATGTTAGGTAGGCAAGCAAAGGCGCAAAGCAAGCACGGCCGGAGGAGGCTATTACAACACCTGCACACTGGGATCACGGGTGTGGGTTCTTCTTATGCTTGCTAACCTAATGCATGCATTGCATGCTCAAGGACAGTTTTGAGAGGGAAGAATCAACCAATCAATCAATCAACGTTAACTGCTCTTGGACCCTGCCTGGTGCTTTTATATATATATAATTCTACTAATAGAAACAGTTTTGAATTTTTTATCATGTGGGTGTTCAGTATCAGTAGGTTTTGGCAATTCATTGTTTTCAAGACTGTAAGACATTGACTTGAGCTTGAGGTGTCTCTCTGGTTAAACAAATGAGGAGCGTACATGGCCGATGAAAAATAATACATAGGCTGGAAAAAAAAAGCATGCAAGAGTTACATATACAGTTTTTGCATCTCAGATCTGTGCTTGGTAATTTGAATAGTACACTTTGGGCCGGACTGATAGCTCTTGAGATCTGTGCTTTGCAATTGCAGCTTTGTAAGCACGTTTAGTTTGCTCTATCTAGTTTCTTTCCCCAGATAAACCCGTACATGCATAGTAGGTTGTCTGGGCATCTTACACATGTGGTTGTGGGGGGGATAAGGTAATGCATTGCTATTATCGCAAACTAACAGGGGAATCATGAGAACATGAGCCATGGCCGTTGCAAACTTTTTTGTTTCAGTGCGTTTGCTTGTGCTGTGTATAGTCAGTGTAGGGGAGAGGGAGGTTGCTCACTAGCTAGGAGGGAAAAAGACAATCTCCGACCCCTATCACTGTCTCACTATTTCCACAATTGTATTGGTTGATGCATCAGTGTGGAGTCATTACAGAATAAAGCTAGGGGATGCAAGTTTGAGTTTGTTAATTTTCTGATGACAGCATGCAGCACTGAACTAATCTGAAGTTACTGAACTGACGAAGCATGCACTGCGTTGCGTTAATCTGTGCAGGTGGAGATCACGTGCCGAGGGCGACAGCTCCCCGCGTTCCTGACCCTGCAGCATGTCCGGGACGGCATTTGGTGCCAGGGCGACGCTGCCGCCTCGCCGTCGGTGGTGGCGGACATGTCAGCAGCTAACCACCTCATGGTTTTGCAGTACGGCAGAAGACCCTAGTAGACAGAGAGACAGAGAGACAGGACCAACCAACCACCCTGGCCAATCTCCCAATGACACTCACAGAAATGTAGGTTCTGGCACCCTGCCCCTCCTAACCCTTTTGTCGGCACGGCTGTTGCCGGACCGGCAATAGGCGGCATGACGGACGACCACAAGCTCCCGACCGCCAGCACGCCGCCGCTGCCCGTTGATCTGCTGAAGAAGCAGCACAAGAGAGGTGTGAAGCTTTCCTCTCCACGGCAACGGTCGGCGCGGCAGTTCATCGTCAGATGACCGGAGGCTGTTCTTCTCCACCAAATGCTGGAGAGAACACAACAGCTTGGAAGTTGCCTGACAGAGAGGTTGTACGAATACTGAAAAGTGGTGATTTCCAAGCCATTTTGGCCTTCATTCAGCTGACCTGATCTACTAATTCTCAGAAGAGTTGAGCCGTTACATTTTGGTTTCCCCCGCTGCTAGCTGCTGCTCGCTTCTCTTCTTTGTTGTGGAAGTAGCACGCAGGCACCCCGTTGCTAATTAAAGACCTTTCTTTTCAGTTTCAGAGGGCCAACTTGACACCTCACTGAGAATTCATTGATTCATAACTTGACCCCTAGAAGCTCTTGTTTCTTTTGCTTCATTTTCAGTGGTTTGTGCCACAGCAGTTCAGTTGTAGAACCTTTCATGATGTCAGATGTGTACGTACCATTTGGCATCCACATATATATACTTAAATTATTTATTTATTTATTTATTACTGGGAACTTTAGCAAGCCGCAGCTGTGGATTTTTCGTGACCAGAAGTATTGTTTTCCTTGAGGCTTCTGTTACGCACTTTTACATCTCACACAGAGTGTACGTACCTCTGCATATAATACAATAAATAAATAAATAAATAAAATCTAAAATGAAACAAGCTTTCTTCACCTATTATTTCAACAAACAAACAGCCAGAACAAATAGAAATTAAACAAGGCGAATCATATCGATGAATCAGCTGGAACGCCACACATCAGACGACGTCTAAGTGTCACCAAATACCTCCCTCCCTCCCTCCCTCCCTCTGGACTCTGGTAGTGGTAGCAGTAGCAGCAGGGACAGAAGACGGCCACTCTTGGGCACCAGTAGCAGGTCGCCGTCATCAGTAGGAGATGAAGCTGAGCCAAGGGGTGACGCTGAGGTGAGATCAAGACCTCCAAGCAACAGTTCACTCTCGGCCGTATACATCCACGCGTGTTGTTTTGTTTTTTTTTTTTTTTTTTTTGCGAGAAAAAAAGTCAAAGTTAAAAATCCAGGTCCAATCAAAGACAGGAGACGGTCCAACGTACACTAGTTCCACTGACTGAGAAACAATGGAGATGAGGCATGCAGCTCAATCAACAATCTTACAATATATCTTCTTCTTAGTTCTAGATATTGGAATTGGAACGGAAGTGGAGTTCAGGTCTTCAGGATGATGAGGTTAACAGATGATGCTCTTCTTCTATATTGGAATGCAAGTACAAGCTCTGACAGCAGCACCTCAACAGCAATCCGTCACCTGGCACATGTACAGACGACGACGCGACGGGATTGAAGGATAACGATGAATAACAAAGCTGCACTAGGTAGCTGCCTCGTAGCACCTACTACTGCTGCATCACAATTCAGAAATTCAGAAACGTGGCGGCAGAGCAGCAGAGGACGACAGAGCGCGACGGCGAGGCAGCGACCACCGACGGAGGCGGCGCTTAGAAGGATGTCGTGAGATATGAGGGACGACGGACGATCCAGCAGAGAAGAATCCCCTGAAAACGAAGTGTACCTGTAAATTCAAGCTTTCCCTGGCTGGCGTCTTTGATCAATGCCGTCTCTGAACGCTTTGCTTTTCTCAAACCTCAAAGGCTCAAAAGGGAGGGAGAGCGAGAGTGACCCGCTTTACCTTGGGTTCGATCATGATCATGGGTTGGGTGTCTCATTGCTCAGGCTTTGCGTTGCGTATTTGCACTGCACTGCCTGCATCAGCCCAGGTAAGCTTGACATCATGCATCCAGTGACGAGATGGAATAATCGTTTCTGAAGCTTCCTTCTTCGGCCACCGGTGGTGCAACGGCAGGTTGCTGGTCGATTCCTAGTGTTCTTTTAATACAGGAGGTAATGAATAATGAGCATGAATAAGCTGCACAAACCCAACGCTGACTACTCATGCACCGAAAAACAAGAAATAAAGGAGGATTAGATTCTTCATTCATCAATTACTGCACAAACTGATTGGAAAGCTCCTTGCCTACTGCAACTACTACTGCTACTAATTAAATTGAATTAAATTAAACTAGCTAATGCTAATGACACACATGCTAAATGTGCCCTGCTGCCTGATGATCATCTCCTACTGCCCGTCGTTATATATGTGTTATTACAAGGTAGGCGTTGCCCGGCGGAGGGGTGCTAACTCGCTCGCTGCTAATCAAGGGCATTATATTCCGGCCGCGAACAGTTAATGACAGACAAGGACCTTCCATCAGCTCCCAGTCCCATGCTAACCAATCGAATTGGAGCTGCAAGTGGAAGCTGGACCAATATAATCGACCATGCAATGCATTCGAAATGGTGTCGATCGATCGGATTATGTATGAGAGAATAAACAGGCTGACTTTTCACCATCCATGCATGCAATTAATCGATCATGGCGCGTCGTCTCGGAGTCACACTCACACGCACTGTTTGGGGGAAGCTGACGCTGCAGCGCACCAGCTAGCTGATTGCTTGGGATCCATGCAATGGCGACCAGCACGCCGCGTCAGCGTCACCGTCAGTTCGTCGTCAGCTCATCATTGCTTCCAAGGCTGGAGAAGGAGAACCCATGGCGGTGCGAGCACTCGATGTGAGTGAGTCAGTGGTGAAGGAAGGCATTCTCTATTGCCTTGTCAAGCGAACAACTCGGCCATGCATGGTTGACGAGCGAGATGGATCGAACCAGATAGAAGAATCTTGTGAGTGAGCAGAAACCGAATGCCACGTGTTTACAAGCCTGCCCTGCTGAATCGACCACACACAGTCGTAGTAAAGCACATTCACAAATTCTGATCATTGTGGTTGCTTCTTTCCTTTCTCCTCAACGTACTAAGGGCGTGTTTGGTTATCTTCACTAGAGTTTAATGGTCTCTAAAATTTAGTAGCCCCTAAAGTTTAGTGATCTTTTTGGTTTAATAGTGACTAAAACCCACTAAAATAACTATCACATACCCCCTAAAGTTTAGTGACCTCTAAACTTTAGTGGATGTTTGACACTTTAAGGACTATAAAATCACCTAAATTTAGTGGCTAAAGTTTAGGGGACTGCAACCAAACAGATCCTAAAACGTTTTTGTGTTTAGTACTTTAGTGGATGATGATGATGAATCTCAGCAGCCACGCGCCTGCCTGAATCTGAAACCAGACTGAACGGAAGGCGTGCAGCAGGGGCGTCCCGGTAAATTAGGAGGCCCAATTCAAAAAAAGTGGAGGCCTAATTTCTATTGTCAAAACAAAAAAAATCAATTATAAATATTTGTTTTTTGATTTCTCGATTCATATTTTCTAATCCAATTTGAAAAAAATATAACTTACTAGGTGTACCAATTACACTAGATCAGTTTGTGTACAAAGACATGCACAAAAGATTAAAACAAAGGGCTTACGATGTTACCGAAAAAAATTAGACATAGATGGCAGACTAATTCTCGGGAGGAAGAAAGTATGTTATGATAATAGACTTATGTGCTCTACTAGACGATGTTTATGGACGATGTTTATGGGCCAAAGAAGATAACTATAATTGATCTACTAATTAAAACAAATCCTAAAATTATTATATATAATTAGAATACTTTATAAATTTTGGTGCCCGTGATTTTAGGGGGGCCAGTTCGATCGCACGGCTCGCACGCGGGACGCCCCTGCAGGCAGGAGTCACGTAGCAGTCGCGAACTCGCGATGGCAAGCATGTGTCAGGACACCGACGCTTCACTGGCCACCACGACAATTCACTTTGTGCGAGCGCATCATGCAACCAAATCATCAGTCAGCGCGCGCGACCGCCGCCGACGAAACCGAGAGCTGCTGACACTGAAACGGCCGCCACCAGCGCGCGCTCTTTGTTTCTGAATTCTGACCGGCGTGGACCGGGAAGTAGAAGATGGGCCACATCCATACATGCACCGGCCCATAAGCCCATCTCTTGAAGCCCATCGGTGCACCGTGTTTTAGGTGGGCTTTCAAAGTGACCGAGGGCTCAAACGACAAACAAACCCAACGGGACGGGCAAGCAAAGCCTACCTTGTAATAACACATATATAACGACGGGCAACGCGATCTGCCAAAACCCTAGACCCCCGCCGCCGCCAGTCCACACCATTTCCCCCACCCGACGCCGCCGAGCAAGCAGCAGCAGCCATGCCGCCCAAGCTCGACCCATCGCAGGTGGTGGAGGTCTTCGTCCGCGTGACGGGCGGTGAGGTCGGCGCAGCGTCGTCCCTAGCGCCCAAGATCGGCCCGCTCGGTCTCTCCCCGAAGAAGATCGGTGAGGACATCGCCAAGGAGACGGCCAAGGACTGGAAGGGCCTCCGCGTCACCGTCAAGCTCACCGTCCAGAACAGGCAGGCCAAGGTCTCCGTCGTCCCCTCCGCCGCCGCGCTCGTCATTAAGGCGCTCAAGGAGCCCGAGAGGGACAGGAAGAAGGTCAAGAACATTAAGCATAGTGGCAACATCAGCCTCGATGACATCGTCGAGATCGCCAAGACCATGAGGCCCAGGTCCATGGCCAAGGAGTTGGCCGGCACTGTCAAGGAGATCCTCGGCACTTGCGTCAGCGTCGGGTGCACCGTCGACGGCAAGGACCCCAAGGACCTGCAACAGGAGATTGATGACGGCGAGGTCGAGATCCCATCCGCTTAAAGGTGAAAAATCATTCATCCTCTCTTGTTATTACAGATACGGCTCTTGCTCGCATTTCAATTTTTTAATATAGACTAAGATGCTACTGTTATCGATTTGTTTTGTGGCCGTCATGGGAAGCTAAATTTTAGTAGTACGTATAAATGTTTATTTGTGTTTGGCCTTTGCGGTTGTGTCAATCACGGTTAGAAACTTCATCAGGTTTTGCTTGGCTACAACTGTTTTGTTACTGAGAAGGTCGTAATTACTACCATCTTCTCTCTTTCAATATCCTGTTGAGTGAGCACACTGTTTGTTCCTTGCTAATAGTTCTTCATTGAGGTCTAGGTATATTCATTTAGCTGATCAACTCATTTGTTCAGTCAATAGTGGAAATAATAAATGGCTTTGTGCTTCAATTTGATTGTTGATGGATTATATAGCTGCCAATGTCGCTAAGATTTGTTAATGTTATTGCCTTGTTAGTGTGTGGTTTTTTAAGTGGTTGTACCAAATTTCACCGCTTCCTGTTCAACAATGTGTTGGAATGTTGGATACCCCTGTTATTGGTCAAATTTGTCATGTGCACTTGATGTCTCAGTCGAACCACATTTCTTATCTTCTATCATTACGAGATTCAACATGTGATTGATTTCCTACATTCATTTCTTGTCTATGCAGACTAGGCATCGAAGGCGACCATCACTTGTGCTGCTGAGTGTTGTTCTGGGTGCTGTCATGTATCTTGCCAAGCAATGTGTTTCTATCAATTTTTGTCTATGTTATTGTTATCTTGTGAGAGACCTCAATGTTACTACCACATCTTCGTTGAATGCAGAGTTTTAAGCACTTTAATCGTACCTCATTTTCAGGATAAGCTTCGTCTTCCTTTTTGTTCGTTTTTATTTTATTGATTGAAGTTTACATTTTACGGGAGAAGAGGCCTTTGGTCATTGTTGTCTTTCTCATAAAAGTAAAGCAGCCTCATCATCGTTTTGTGCTTAGCATTGCCATCGTAACTGCCATCTTCTTTCTCAAAGACTGACGACTGGCTTCACAAGCCAACTCCAAATAACTGGCGAGACCAGTAAGAAGTTAAAGAATACGGTTGAAGCTAATGTTATGACTACGAGCCGATTCTAGCTCAGGTCTGATGGGCCATCGGCCCATGGCCATCGCCCATCAGCCGCAATCGATATTCCTTTTTCTTGCAAGTTCGATTTCGCTTGTAGTGCATGCCGCATGTTTTTTTTTTTGCAACAAATTAAATACATATATTAAGAAAACAGTTAAATTGCAAAACAACCCTTGAAAGAAGGTTGGACGAAAACAATACCCCCGGTGGGGCATCGGACACCAAAGGCACATGTACCGAAGATGAAGAAGCACCATTGCTGGAGAAGAGCGGAGCGCTGGCGAGGGGCGCGTCATGGACGTTGTAACATCTTCTCATGGCAGCATTGTGAAGTCAACGTAGCAATGATCAATGATTGGAATGGGAGGAGACAAAAAGACCAAGGCGTTGCCTGTGTCTGTTTGACAGGAGAGACAAAAAAGATCAAGGGGATGCATGTGTCTATTTGACACAAAAAGTGGACACTGAAACAACAATATACGATAATAATAGACAACATGCAAATGACCTCGCCATATAATATTTTGAAGAACACCGCAAGACGTGAGATCTTATAACTACTGAAGCGAACAGTGTAATTCTCTCGTAGATTTGTCGTGTAATTCTCTTGGTTTTAATGAAGTACATGTATGATCTCTATTTAAGAAAAAAAACATAGGCTTGATGATCACTCAAAGTGGCACAGGCTTGTCATCCTTCACTAAAAGATCTAGTTCTCCAATTTTACCAAGATACTAGCTAGATAGCATACCAATTTATCATTTATTTATTTCTACTTGCAGACCATGCATATTTTTATCATTTGCCGTGTCTTAAAAAGCCATTCAACTTTGTTAGATATACTATGTATGCAGAATAATAAGCGTATTTCATATTCGAACAATCTAAATTTTATAATTTTTTACCAACATTGAGTCACACTATATACATGTGTGAAAAAACTTACGTCCATATATTTGTATTCAAAGTGTCTTGAAATGCCCTAAACCCTAAATTCATATATTTGTATTCAAAGTGTCTTGAAATGATATTGACTCTGAAGCAAACGAGATTATATTGTAAGAAAATTAAGAGTCAAAATATATTTTATATGACTTTTGGTGTAAGATACTATTATGGATGGAGAAAATATTACGTATGTACATAAATGGTAGTTTTAATAACTTGGAAATCAGTTAATTGAAAAAAAAAACTCAAATCCTCATTTCCTCTACAAACAATATTTCTCGCCATACTCCACACTCCACTACCCTATGTATGCATTCACTCAATAAACTCCAGCAATGACTACTGAAACAGGGTTCCTACTTAGATTTGAGGAGTTCCTTTACTTTTGACTGTCTTATTTGTTGTGCTCAACTTTAGCAGTAACCCTTGAAAAGTTATTTACTCTCCCGTCCCTAAATAACTGTCGCCGGTGGTGTCCGTGTCACAAGTTTGACTCAATTTATAGAAAATACGTATAACATTTATATCTCTAAATAAATTTATTAAAAAACTATATTCAAATATCTTTTCAATGATACTAATTATATATCATAAATATTTATATTTTTAATATATATTTAGTCAAAGATGTTTCTTGAAAAGTACAAACGACAGATATTTTGAGACTACTTACTGTCACATACTCCCTCCATACCCATGTTAGTTGATGTTTTGGAAAATGTTTGAGTCAAACATTGAGAACACAAATGATTGAATAACTTTTAAGTCGTTGAGTTTGGAAAAATGAAAATCATATCAATAGTTTTCTCTTGAAAATACTTTCATAAAAATATACATATTATATTTCAATAATTTTTTTTTCAAAATATAAGTGTTGTCCTAAACGTCAACTAGTATGAGTATGGGAGAAAGTAACACTTATTCTTTTTATTTATTACCCTCTTGCATTCCTAAGGCATGATGAAAAACTTGAAACTCACTAGCTCGCTCGACTCGCTCGTTAATGGCTCGGCTCGCCTCGGGCTCGACTCGTTTTTGTAACAAGCCAACTCGATTTAAAACAAGCAAGCTCGATTTATAACGAGCAATCTCGAGCCAGCTTCGCGAGCTACTCGTTAGCTCGAACGAGCTAGGGAATTCACAAGCCAAACACGTAAAATTAGCTTGGCCTATAGTTTAGTCGTTTTCCTCGGGCCAACCCAAACCTGAAACCCTAAGCATATATATCGATACACAGACACACAATACACACCACCAGCCATCGAGTGGACTCCGCACAACGCTCATCTCTAGACCTCACGATACAGGAGCCGTCGCCCGCCTTCGTTCCTTGCAGCGCCCGCACGAAGGCAGGGACACACGTCGTTGTTCCTTCAAGCAGGTAGGTACACTGCTATTCTTTGGTCTCCCATCTCCACACGCAGGGTAGCAGGCAGGCAACAAGCACACAACTGACATCCCAATCCCCACCTCAAGCAGGTTATGGAGGATGAGGAAGAGTCTTAGGGATGTCTTCAAACTTTGACAAATTGTGGATCAATGGATGGATGAATTATATCCTCCTTTGTTAAATTTATATGTACTTAGTGTTTGTTGGCTTGTTGCTCCCTTGCATTTATTTTCCCTGTAATGTGTTTTTGAGGTTTGGCTTGCGAGCCAAAAAGAGCTGCTCGAGCTATTTAGCGAGCCGAGGCAAGGTGCTCTTCTAGCTCGTTAGTGTAACGAGTCGAGTCGAGCCAGAATCTAAACGAGCCGAGCTATAACGAGTCGAGCTGGCTTGATATTCACCCTTACGCATTCCCATGCTCCTCTCCCGCATTGTGCATGTGGGTTGTGGCTGTTGGATTTATTTATGTGTCAGACACATTTATTTATTCAATAAATCAATAAGCTCTATGAGTATGTAATTGTGTATATTATTATTTGTATCGTATTGGAAGTCCAAGGGACGTTGACTCAACTTAAAGGTTGAAATTTATTCCGACTTAATTGAGAAGTTAAGAAACGGACAAAGGGCGCGCGCCGCCGGTGGCCGGGCCGGGCTCGGGCTCGGGCCGTGGCGTGTTAATTTTTAATAGACGGGAGTTTCCTTTCATCATTACGGGAGTTTCTTCTTTTCCATCTCGTAACTTCGTGCGCACGGAGAAGCAAGAGAGCAGGTTCCTCCGGAGCCCTTGTCGTTCGAGACCTTGCACGGGGGACCGACAATTAGGTTTTTGGGGAGCGTCATCGCGACTGCCCGAAGAACTGCCGTCGTTGGTCGTCGTCATCGCCGTCCGATCCCGCTATTGCCGTCGTCATCTTCTTCCAGGAGGTTGTTGTTGCCGTCGCCGTGGTCTTCTTCCTGGAGCCGCCGCCGCCGCCGCCGCCGATCGTATTCTTCCCGGAGGTGACGCCGCCGTTGTCTTCCTCCCGGTGAACGGTCGTCGTCGTCTTCTTCCCGGTGGAGAGTACACCTTCTTCCTCTACGTCATGACTATCGCGGTTGGACAAGGTTCTAGAATCTCGGATTCTGCGCGGATGGGGGAGGGTATGTTCATCTCGTCATGTCTCTGTTTTCCGTCGTACAGTTTTTGTATGTTTCAATAGTTCATCCATACTGTTTTATATGTTGTAGCAAGTCTATTTCACATGTTCTGTTGTGTCGTGTCGTTTCGTAATCTGTCTGCTCTCTGTTCATACTAGTTTCGCGCTCTGCATATCTGTTTCAGAGTTACTGTTATGTTGTTTCATATGCTTCTGCATATATGTATCAGTAGGTCTGTATCGTCGTTTCATATGCAGTCCAGTAGCAGTTGTTGTTATGAGATATATGCTATGCTTGTATGTGATGTTACCTATATCATGTTTACATGCTTTTGACATCTACATGTTTCATGTTGCTATGAATATATTTGATATTATGATCTCAATTATATATAATCTTTTATGTGTCATCATCATTATATTAATTTACAAAATTAAAATGACATGAAAATTGACTAATATTCTAACAGTGGCCGCGAAACGACAATGCTGGCATTCTCGTTCGATGGAAAGGAGGACCCAGAGGTGAGGAGGAACATTCATGAGGAGCGCTCGGGGAGGGGCTGGTTTGGACTCGATGGCAGCACAGTAGGGAAGATGATCTTGCTGGGGACGAGGAAGAAAGTAAAATTTCTGTCAAAGACATGCCCTCAGGATGTGTATTACTCTCTCCATCTCATTAAAAACATCATTTCGAACTCCACGTCATCTTATTTAACCATTCATCTTATTCAAAAATCTATATAAATATTATTTATTTTATTATGACTTATTTTTATCATATTTTAATAATTATTAATTTATTTTATAATTTGCAAAAATAAAATGAAATGAATAGTCAAGTACTGTGCTCAAAAGTAAAAAAGTTCACTTTAATGGATTGGAGGGAGTATGTAGCAACGAAAGGTGACATAAATGAGTGGAACCTCTTATATAATTTTTTAGATGAAACGAGATCCGGGTCCAAAAAGAAATCAAGATATGAGGACATATATAAACGAACAAGCATGGATGGAAAGCTTTTTTTCTAGAACACCTAGACGTGTATTGCATTAAGCAGACAAGAGTTTTACAAAGTTGCTACAAAGCGTGGGTAACCACGGTTACCCCAAAATATTACAAAAGTGTTACACGGACGACAGCAGCTCTTCAAGAAAGAAGAAGCGTCCGCAAATGCTCAAAGCCTGCTGCACACCGAGCCATCGCCTCCTCTCGAATGGCTGCCAAGAGCTGCTGAGCTGTGGAGGAACGACCATCGAAAATTTTGGCGTTTCTCTCTTTCCACAGCATCCAAGCAACGAGGAACACAAAAGAATCGAACCCTTTCCGCTGCTTTAGGAATCCTCTTCCGTTGACGCAGCCACCAGCAAAGAACAGGCTCCTCCTGGACGGCGACAAGTGATTGCATGCGCACCACCGAGAGGCAGGCATACCAGACCTCCCTACTGAAGCTGCAACCGATTAAGATGTGGTGGATAGTCTCTGCTCCTTGAGCGCACATGACACAGATATTTGAATCCTGTAAACCATGTTGCCAACGCCGGTCGGCAGTCCAGCATCGGTCATGCATAACCAGCCAAAGGAAGAACCTTACCCTCGATGGCGCAGGGGTCTTCCAAATGTTCTTCGCTCCCACTGGAACATTGGATGGAAAGCTAAAAAGTTAAGTTAGGATTAACAATATATAAATATATGAATATATTCACTTGAATATATACCATGTGTGTTAATATGCCTAATTAGTAATAGTAGGTGTACTCATACAAAAAGGGATAAACAGTTCCTAGGCATATACCAAATTAGACCGAAAAGGGATAAATACGGGTTCATCTCGGATGAAAAAGGAATCTCGCAAAAATAGGCAAGAAACACTCTCCGATTTTCATAAATATGAAAACAAGAGGTCACAAATATAGAAACAGATGAGACAAAAAGTAGAAAACAGGTTGCGTCAGGACATGATTTTTTTTGTCTGTTTTTATCCCTAGTGATGTGAACTGATGGATGTACTTTACAAAAGCACCTCTAAGAGCATCTCCAAAAGACTAGCTAAATCTTTCTCTAAAGTCTTTACAAAAGCACCTCTAAGAGCATCTCCAAGAGACTAGCTAAATCTTTCTCTAAAGTTAAATTTGGTTATTGCTAAAGAAAAAACGTCTCCAACAGACTATCTAAATGACTCTCCAAATTTAGTGATTGTCTATCCCACCTAATTCGCTCCTTTTAGATAGTCCACCTCACTAGCTATCTAACTTTTAGTTTTACAGAGTCTGTTGGAGTACTCTCATATTATTCATTTTAGAGAGTCACAAAATCACTAAATTTAGCTAATCAGTTTGGCTAATCTCTTGGAGATGCTCTAAGAACGAGGACTCGAGGTGATTTGAAAACCACTAATAACTTTGGAGGACTACAATAGGAGTTTGTTGAGTAAGTTATTCTTTTTTTATTAAATAAGAATTATATTATATGAAACATGGGTACATTAATACGTTAGAAACACTCTGCATTACAAAATAGTACTGAATATCACAACTTAAAACATAACTTGTGAATCGTTTTGCAGTATGGATGGCCGTACATGCAAACACTCCGCAAATATCCTAAGAACAACTATCTAATGAACGACTACCAACATTCCTATATGTGGAATTGAGGATATTATCTTCTTTCTAGTGTCTTCCTTTTTTTTCTGCCTCCAAAGAATGAGAAAGACGATCTGAAAATTATTCTCCCATAGTCTTTCATTATGAAAAGATCTAACCACAACAAAATAGAGAAAAGATCAGAGAAATTATTCCATGGCGGTGAGACATCAACTCCGCCTTGATGCTGCCGTCTGAAAATAAAAATATCCATATCTTCATGTCGATGAAGATGATGACGTTGAAGTTGTCGTCCTCGTCTTCAATGGAGCTGCCATGGAGACGACGATTCCACTCTTCTCCTTTACCGTTGTCGAAGAAAAGATAAAACTTCAATACCATGGAACTTTGGTATGGAGAAAACACTAACCCCAAAACTTGATCTACTAGACAAAACTTATTAAAATCAATGAATCTCTACTCCCTTCAGCCCAACACTAACCCTAATGACTCGATCTACTCGAGAAAATTTATTAAAATTAATGGATTCTCATTTCCTTCTGCCCTCGACGAGATGTCGAATGAAAAGAGTAAAATAGAGGGGGATCAGCAGTGGTGGACGGCGGAGGGCAAAGTATGGCGGCGGCTGCCTCCTCGCACGAACGATAGAAAGGCATGGGCCGAGGGGCTCATGAGAGAGGATCATTGAGTAAGTGATTCATCCAACGACATATATACCTAAATAGAAATCTTGCTAGAGTTATATTACTCTAACATATAGTAAGATGGAAATTTGAAAATTTAATGCAAAATTACTTCAACGCAAATTCGTAACTAGGCTGGTGGTGGTCCATGCATGGATTGATGGATGCCTCGTCGTGTCGTAGCTGTTTTATTTCCAGGGACAGCGGGACATGGCTGCCGGCCTGTTTTGTTTCCAGGGACGACAGCGCGGGACATGGCTGCCCATATTGGGCTAGATCGACGCTTACAGCTTGAGGCTCTCAAGGAATCCTGTCCTTTTGGCGAGGGCACTGAACCTGACTTTGAGGTACTCGAATCTTGGGATCGATTTGTAGCGCGGCGCCTCGCCGGTCTTGAGCAGGAGTTCCGGGAGCGGCGTGACAAGCCCATCGACGGAGGCGTCCTGGAATATGACGGCGGTGGTGCGGCCCCTGTCTGCATTCACCACCACTCGGCGCTGGATGCTCTTGTACGCGCCGTTGGTGAGGATGTGGAGGATGTCGCCGACGTTGACGACGAGGGCGCCAGGCAGTGGGCGCACCGGGAACCACGTGCCGTCCCTCAGCATCTGCAGGCCGGGCGTGTCGTCCACGTGCAGCAGCACCGTCAGGCCGAGGCCGTCCGTGTGCGGCGTGTTTCCCATCACCTTGTCCGGCTGCCGGCACGGCGGGTAGTGATGGATCGCCATGCTCTGCCGCTTCCCGCTGAAGGCATCCAGGAGCGCCCCTTCGCCGACGCCGAGGTCGGCCGCCATGTAGCTCAGGAGCCGCCGTATGAGATTCGTCTCCGCCGAGTGCCTGTCAAGCGCGTGCCTAGAACGAATCCATGCATCGAAGGAGCAAACAAACGAATTGAACACTCTCGTATATGTAGGAGTTTATATATGTGGAGGAAATTAATGTCATTGGCAACACGAAAAAGACACCTAAACGTGGGTGGGTTCGTTGGCCACAGCTCCATGTTCCTGTCTTGGACCGGCTGCGTGATGAGGATCACGCTCTCTGCCCAGTCCAGCTTCGAACCCATCTCCTCGGACTGCCACTGCGTTCTTGCCGTCCAGTGGCAACCCGAAGAAGTGCACAGTGCTGTCTTTCATACGCTGTATCACTGCTTCATCAACTCCATGGTTTGTAAGCTGCAGAAAACAGGTGGATTATGGACAGGATTATTGGAGCTTATTATCACCAGACACCACAGCCCTCTCAATTATAAATAAACGAGAAAATACATCCGAACAGTTGTACGCATGTTTACTGACCTGAAAGAAACCCCAGGTTCTACATGCAGAGCCAAGCTTCAGTGTCTCCGACGCCGATAGCTCCGGATCAAGAAGCCTGGCCATGTCGACGACAGGCAGCTCGTAGTAGGCATCATCGTCTTCATCAATGACGACACCGGCCCAGACCTCATCTGCTCGGATGTACTTCTCGGGGATCTGTGCAGAGTCGGTGAAGGTGTCCGTGATTTCGTCTCTATTGACGATCTTGTTACTTGCAGTGGCACCCTCCATTGTTGTACCTTCCGTCCTTGTCTTCCGCTGTTCGACTGTCTGCATCAATGAGTTTATATAGCATTTAGCTAGAGTTTGCCTCTTCTATTAACGTCTTTCAGAGTTTGCTGCGCACAAGTGCAGTTTCCAGCCATTCTATTATGGGTTTTGCTACGGTACACCGAAATAATTATGGATCGTCGATCTGGATGGTTATAATTACATAGTAATAGAAGAAATATATATTTTATTTTGAGAAATAGGAAGGTATAAGCTAAACTTTAGATAAAGTATCTATAAATTAGATCTAACATGCATACAATGCAAATAAACACGGTTATGAACATATTATGTAACCTTTTTTTTAATTAGTTGGTCTATTCCCATGATTCCAAGCATAACATGTAACTTTTTTTTTTTCAAATCATTGATCTATGTGAAGCTGTAATTTATCCCATGATGCTGAACGCGAGTTGTGTTTCTTTTTGTTGCATGTGAAAAATGATTAGGTGTATTTTAGTAATTTACTTACATTGAAATATGAATGTATTGGTATTTAAATTTTATATTTATTTTACATGCTACTAGGCGCAGGTGCTTGGCACGGAACCAGGGCCGCACAGGTGCTAGGCACCCCTTGATCGTGCTATACATGCAACATCATGTTGTACGGATGCACTCCATTAGTTTTATGACAACAAAAAATTATTCTTGGATAGTAGATATCCTATACATATCCGTTTCGCTTGCTACCTTTTCTGTTTTTTGTTTTCTAAACATTTTAATAATTTAGTAATTACTTAATTATTGGAAGCACTTAAAAAATGAAGGGCTTAGATTTATTTGAGATCTCACTTCCTATAAGGTAAACAGAGTACCTGAGCAATGCCCTTCAATTATTATCTACTAATAACAAAGAGGCAAAATTGGAACCCTTTACTTAGACATTTAAAATTAAGCGATTTATTAGAGGACACTCTGGTTCTTGATAAATTTACGGTGGACACCTTAATAAAATATTTTAACAAAATAAATATAAAATCATATTAGTGCTCGAAAATTGCACTATAAATTTTTCTATACTCTACATGATGAGAACTATAAAGTAAAATTTTTGTTTTGCACTAAAATGATAATTTTGTCCCTCTTCATAAATAGTCATAGTTAACCATAGTTAATTTGTTCATATAAATGTAGGACACTCAAAATCTTGAAAAAATCAGATATATATATATATATATATATATCACTAAATTTAACTATACTAAAAATATTATCTCAAAATAATAAAGTTTATAATGGTATATTTGACATGACTGAGTTATAGATTTATCTCTTGTCAAATTTAATTTATATATTAAACTTATTATTTTAAGCTAACATTTTTAGCGTAGTCAGGATTTGGTGATGTGTGCATTTTTTATTTTTTTTCAAGATTTTTATTGTCCTACAAATATATGAAAAAATTAACTATGGTTTACTTTGTCTATTTATGAAGATGGCAAAATGATCATTTCGGTATAAAACAATATTTTTGTTGGTAAAGGATAGAATAATTTATATTACAATTTTCTGACACCTATATGATTTTATATCTAATTGTTAAAATATTTTATTGGGCATAATGTCCACCAGTAAATTTATCACCCGAGTGTTCTCTAGCAAATGATTTTATTTTAAATGTCCAACAACAAAGGATTGTCACTTTTAGTGTTCAAGAGCCAATTTTCCCAACTAATAATGGAGCCATAGAGCATGACACAACGAGCTGCTGTCTTTGCGTATACTATTATGCGGACCATATATGCATTTCCCACAAAAAAAAAAATTAAATTATGTAGAACCAGAAAACAGCACCCACCAGCACACAAAGTGTCGCTATATGCACTGCACTATGCCTGATTGAATCTCTCTTGTCCTGTATCTTGGTCTAGCATCGCTATATTCATTGCAATATACCTGATTGAATCTCTCTTGTCCTGTTTGTTGGTCTAGCAGAATCTTATCTGTCATTATTCAGTAAAATCACTTGTTGTCAATTTGGTGAACAAGGAAGAGATTGAAAGTAAATGGGCCAATGGTCCATTTTTCTTACACTTACATGGCCACATATTAATCCATCTAGGTTACTCAATTACCAAAAATCAAACAAAAACTTTTACCAATCATAGCACCAAAGGACCCTCTACCAATCTCTATCATTGTAAGCCTCAATTGGACATTCCTAACACACCAAGATCACTGCTGGACGGAGAGCTCATAAGCGGATAAATCAAGTTGTGTTTTCCCATGTTTTAAATGCTCGACCACCGGAGAACCACACGTCAAGTTCCGACGAATGACCATGATGCTCACCCCGCGGTTGGCACTATGCTTGTCGATTGGTTCGGATGTACTTGTCGATGATCTGTACAGTCAGTGAAGGTGTGTGTAATTTGGTCTCTATTATTGACGATCTTGTTGCTTGCAGTGGTAGTGTCCATTGTTGTGCCTCCCGTCTTTCATATCTCTCCTCCATCCGCTTCATAGTCCGTATCCAGATTTGTTGAGCATTCAGAGTTTGACTATTCCATTATCATCACTTTTTCGATAAAGGATATTTAATATCTGACCTCTACGTCACAGCCAACAAATACAAAAGAGATAAAAAAATAAGAGAGAAAAATCATAATCTTATACACAGGACAATTACAGCAAAACGATAAATGCTTCTACTCTCTATTTGATCGACGAGAGGGCGTCTTGGCTTGCTCTTGACGCCGCAGCTGAGTCCCAAATGCCGCAGTGCAGGCATGACTAGGAGCGGGTGTGCTTGTGTTGATGCCTTCAACAACGTAAATGATGTATGCAGACGCCATCATCAACGAAAGGAAGAGGGAACTTCAGCGACGCCTTAAAGGGGGAAAATGACGTTGATTGCGTCATCGCCGCCGGCCCAGCACCGCCAGACAGGATCGGTAGGGTCTTCACCAGATACAGTGAGACAGCAGAAAAATAGGGGGTGACGATGTCCTTTGATGTTGACGTCGGAGCCGATTTATTACGTGCCGCCTGGGAGCGACGTGGTCTGTGGGAGGACGGGTTAGACGGCTTGTCGAGATGGCAACACTGCCATCCCCATCCGGTGCCCGGGGGTCCAGATCGACCCCCAACCCGCCCCGCCTGGGGAAAGTCCCCGACCCAAGGCAAACGCCCGCGCGAGTCCGCATCGTCGGAGCACCACCCGCACCGAGAAGGGGCAGCACGAAGCAGCACCCGACGGATCCAGGCCTGAGATACCCAGATCGGCCCGCCGCCGCTAGCCCCTTCACCGCTGTAGGTACGCCGGCCGCCGTCCGTCCATCCATCAATCGGTGGAGAGAACGGTACCGCCGTCCGCGTCGCCTAGCCCACCGGGGCGCGTTCCAGATCGGCCGCCACCCGAGCAGGTCGCCACCTCGCAGCACCGCCGGACGAATCGCAGATCCGGTGGATGAGGACTGGATCGGTCACGCCTCCTCCTGGTGGCCGCCGGCCCCGCCGCCGCCCTAGACCTTCCGCCGGTCGATCCGGACGCCCAGTCGAGGAGGGGCCGGATCGGCCGCGCCTCTGCCCAGGGACCACCGGTACCGGAGAAGAAGGGGGATGGAGGAGACACGAAGGTGCACAGGAGACCTAGGGAGACGCGGACGGGGAACCTTCTTGGGCTCGCCGCTGGCCGCCGCCGCCGCGCGCAGGGAGACGACGACGGCGGCCGAAGAGGACGCGCGGAGGACGGCTCCGGACAGACGGCGGCGGGTACCCCCGAGTCGCCCGTCGGGGGTGACGGGCGAGGGCCGGCTTCAGTCCAATCGACTGTCGTATATACCTTGGAAAGATACGGGTCTACCCCTGCTCTTCCATTATCATCACTTACTACCTATCTTTACGTGTACAAAATAGCATATCTGGTAAACGAGCTGATCACAGCGTGTTGCTGTCTTAGGTTTTACTATTTGTGCAGCAAATATGCCTACAAAACATTTAATTAATTAGAACTAGAAAAAAGAGCACCCACGAGGCCACGAAGGCAACATCTCGACCCGGTCGTCATCCCTTAGTCGAGCAGAATTTATCTAGTACTATTCGACAGAATTTTACAAGCACATGTCGGGTAAAATTTTTATATGTCACTTAGAAATAATTACAAAATTCACAACGTAAGTCAATATATAAGCACATAACGACCTAAAAACCATCATTTTGAAACCTTGTGCTAAACCATTGCTAAATCCAAATCCGTCTCAGCTCCTTTTATAAGTCAGGCTGAGAAGTCTAAACTTAATCCAGCAAAGATATCGCCATCCTTAGATATCTTGGTTATTGGCAGCTAAAATTATCTAAATATATACGATATTCTCTTGATGTCCAGGAGAAGAAAACAATTTTTGATTGATTGAAGTATAGCGATAAACTATTTTTCCATGTGCCAACACATGGTTAACAAGTAACTATATAATTCAGTTACAATGAGTGTATTGCCAACATGAAGTCATTTCAGGTTGAGCGTGTTGAACTAACCCTACTGCGAAAGTAGAGTTCGACATATGTCTTGGCTTGTGTTGCGCAGGTGTTGAGTTCAGAGGCGGTAGTCAATGGCGAGGTGAAAATCAAGTAGAGACGGGCTGTGTCGATGGACCGGGAGCGGTGAAGGGCGGACGTGAGGTGGCTTGGACCGAGGGACGGAGGGCCAGAGGACTAGCCGCGGTGGCTGACACTTGGGGCATCGACAAGTGCAAGAGTACATGGAGGTTACCGTGTTGAGCAAGTCAAAACGGCGGGCGAGCAAGTCGAGCGAGAAGGCTTCAAAAGACTTGACAATCAGACGGTCGAGGACATGGTGACACGTATACTACTATGCGGATCATATATACATTGCCTACAAAAAAAATTAAATTAAGTAGAAGTAACAAAACAGCACCCACCAGCACAAAGTGTCGCTTTATTCACTGCACTATTCCTGATTGAATCTCTCTCTTGTCCTCTGTATCTTGGTTTAGGCATCGCTAACTGTACTATGCCTGATTGAATCTCTCTTGTCCTGTATGTTGGTCTAGCAAGATCTTTTCTGTCCTTATCTCTTATAGGAGTAAGCCACAAAAAATTTGTAATTCAGTAAAATCACTTGCTGTAAATTTGGGGAACATGGAAGATTGAAAGTAAATGAGCCAATGGCCCATTTTTCTTACACTCACATGGCCACATATTAATACATCTAGCTTACTCAATTACCAAAAATCAAACAAAAACTTTTACCTATCATAGCACCAAACGACCCTCTACCAATCTCTCTAGCTAATCTCCATCATTGTAAGCCTCAGTCGGACATTCCCAACACACCAAGATCACTGCTGGACGGAGAGCTCATAAGCGGATAAATCAAGTTGTGTTTTTTTTTTCCATGTTTAAGTGCTCGACCACCGGAGAACCACACGTCAAGTTCCGACGAATGACCATGATGCTCACCCCGCGGTTGGCACTATGCTTGTCGATCGGTTCGGATGTACTTGTCGAGGATCTGTACAGTCAGTGAAGGTGTCTGTAATTTGGTCTCTATTATTGATGATCTTGTTGCTTGCATTGGTAGTGTCCATTGTTGTGCCTCCCGCCCTTCATCTCTCCTCCCTCCGTTTCATAGTCCGCATCCAGATTTGTTGAGCATTCAGAGTTTGACTATTCCATTATCATCGCTTACTACCTATCTTTACGTGTACAAAATGGCATATCTAGTAAACGAGCGGATCACAGCGTGTTGCTGTCTTTGATTTTACAATTTGTGGAGCAAATATGCCTACAAAACATATGCGCATGTTCATCTGGCCGTTTTGGTGGTTGATAAGCCGACTAGAGCTGTTTTTGGTTGTTTTGTTATGAGAGAAAAATATTGGACGAATTAATTAGAAGTAGAAAAAAAGAGCACCCTCGAGGCCACAAAGGCCACATCTCGACCCGGGTCGTCATCCCTTGTCGAGCAGAATTTATCTAGTACTATTCGACAGAATTTTACAAGGACATGTCGTGGAAAAATTTTACATGTCATTAGAAATAATTACAAAATCCACAGCGTAAGTTAATATATAAACACGTAACGACCTAAAAAACCATCATTTTGAAACCTTGTGTAAACCATTGTTAAATCCAAATCGGTCTCCTTTTATAAGTTAGGCTGAGAAGTCTAAACATAATCCAACAAAGATGTGGCCATCCTTAGATATCTTGGTTATTGGCAGCTAAAATTGTCCAAATAAATACGTATCATCATATTTCATCGCCCAAACAGTCAGACAACATGATTAGATAATCTCTTGATGTCCGGGAGAAGAAAACAATTTGTGATTGATTGAAGTATAGCGATAAATTATTTTTCCATGATTGGATAATCTCTTGATGTCCGGCCGATGAAAACAACTATATTTTCCATGACACAGAGATCAAGAAAATGTTTTCTTAACAAACTGCATACGCCATAATTATGTAAGTAGTTGCTTTTGATATTTTTTTATATGTACGCACTACCTAGAATTTTTTTTGGCATTGTGTGCCGAACAACACATTTTTTTCCTACGCCTCCTGCGGCGTGGGGGCGGGCGTGGCCGCCGGCGCGGGGCATGGTCGACGCGCAGGTGCTGAGGCTTACAGGCGGTGCACAGGCGTGCCGGTGTGGTGGCAGTGAATATGTGTGTGAGGCCGAAAACGGCCAAGTTCTATCTTATATTTGGGGCTTCGCCAAGTGTCACTAATCTAGCACTTGATAAAAACAATTATTATTTTTTTAAAATCATGTGGCAAGGGACAAAGGCTGGGTCTACCAAGTGACTAAGGATCTGGCACTCGGCAAAGAGGAGCAGGTTAATTTGGCGAGTGAAATCGGGAAGGCAATAAATATGATTTTTTTAATTTCTTTTTGTCCTCTCTTTCTTTTCCTTAACGTGTTTTACTAAATCTATCCAAATGTGCTTTGAAATACCTTGTCCAATTCACTCAACAATGCATCTTCTATGCTTCAACAAATATTAACGGTTATTTCATGCTGTTATAACTCAAATTCAATTTATATCAATTAAAATTCTAAAATTACAGTTACAAATTTTAAATTATCAAATAAACGGGCCCAAACAATTACCAAAGTGTCACATAAAACAATTTATGTTGTCTATTTCTTATATGAAAAGTGTTGAAGTCAAATCTCAATTCGACCGTCACTTTGACTTCAAATCTTATTGAATGCTTCTCAGCGGTACGATCACTACTACACAATGTTTTTTCCGCGGCGGCTGTTTTTGGTTTCCCATGGCAGGCAAACTGGTCTACCGCCGTCTAAACACCACGGTAAATCGTGTCTTCCCGCCGAGCCCCACGGGCCCGATGAGCCCATCCAGGGCTGCCGCTGCCGGGTGCTCCACCACGTCAGATCTCACCGCCGGTGAGGGAGGAGAGGAGGGGTACAGGTCGTGGATCTCGCAGCTGGTGAGGGAGGAGAGGAGGATAGCGTGCTACCACCACCCTGCTGGTCGTAGGGACCCCGCCACCCTGCCGGATCCGCGCCGTCACACACACCTACGCGGCCTCCCGGCCGCTGCCCGCATGGACGCAATGTCTCCGCTGCCACATACGTGGCGCCTGGCGTGGTGGAGAGTGTCCTTGGGCCGCCATGGCCTCGCGCCGCCGAGGAGGACGCCGTAGTCCCGCGCCGCCGGGGACGTCGTGGCCCCGTGCTGCTGTGGATGTCATGGACACCGAGGCCCCGAGCCGCCATGGCCTCGTGGTCCTACGCCGCCGCGGCCGTCGTGGTCCCGACCCATCATGGCCTCCCGTTGGCAGACTCACACTCACAGTAGCCGCACACTCGCACTCGCCGTAGCCACGCCGCACGTCATCGTCGTCGTGCCGCCAGTACCTCGACCGACACGTGCATCTACTATGCTTGTTCCTTCTCCTCAAGCTTCCTCCTCGTCCGCCTTCGGCGCCGCCGCCGCTACTCTGGTCAGCCTGTCGGCCGCCGCCGCCAGCTACTGCTAGTGCTACCAAATCGAATGATGCTATAGTAGCATAAGCAGGGTTGAGTGATGCAACATCAACTGATTGGTAGGGAAAGGGAACATGATTGATTGTGAGGAGAGAGAGAGACTGCGTGGGAGGGAGGCATGGGAGGGAGAGGAGGTGGGGTATGAGGTACCCCAAACCCCAAATTAGCGTGATAATGGGCCAATACTTGGGCTGTTTGAGCCACTTGTTTACCGCGGCAGACAATATAGCATGTCTGCCACGGTGAAAGGTCCTATGCGATGGCTAGAGGGGGGGGTGAATAGCCTAATTTAAATTTTACAAAGAAACCTCAACAACAATGTTAGATGCCTAAGAAGCGAAGCGGATTTTGCGCTAGCCTAGTGGGTGTTGCGAAGCCACCTATCCACAAGTGCTAGCCTAATATCTCTAAAGAAACACAACTCCTACACAAGCTAATTTGCAAGAGATCTAAGCAACTTACACAACCTAATATCTCTACTAAGTAAGAGCAAGAGTGAGATAGAAATATTATACCGCCATGTAGAGAAGGGGATGAACCAATCAAGTGATCACCAAGAAAACCAATCAATCACAAAGAAGACAATGAGGTTGACACTTGATTTTCTTCCGAGGTTCACTAGTTTGCCAACTAGCTAGTCCCCGTTGTGGCAAGACACTCACTTGGAGGTTCACACGCTAATTGGAATCACACGCCAAACCCATCACCGGGTGCCGCACAACCAACACAAGATGAGGCTATTGAAATGCCATGAGAAATCCACTAGAGTTGCCAACTGCGATCTCCCGCGGGGAAGGCACAAGAACCCCTCACAATCTACCACCGCTGCTCCAAACCGTCTAGGTGATGACAATCACCAAGAGTAACAAGAAATCCGCAGCGAGAACGCCTCTCAAGTGCCACTAGATGCAAGCTATAAGCGAAATGCACTTGGATCACTCAATCTCTTTTGGAAATTCACTAACCAAGCATGGAGATGAGTGGAGGGAAGGTTCTCAGCTCTAGAGAGTCTCAAGATGTTCAAATGTACGAGAGAGAGACCCCAAGGCCGGCCAACACGTTTTTATAGACCTTCCTCAAAGCCACTAGCCGTTGGGCTGATAAGTTGGCGACAGACGCTCTTCACTAGTGCGACGGACACTCTGTCGCAGCGTCCGACGCCCTGTCAGAACTAGCCGTTGGGCTGACCCAGGTGCAACAGACGCTCCGTCGTCAGTGTCCGACGCCCGGACCTCCAGCGTTCGTCACTTGTCTTCAAGTTGCTCGTTTGCAGGGCTCTCTGGAAGCCTGACGGATGCTCCACCATTTTCGTCGCTGAACCGACGGACAGCGTCCGTCGCGTCTTGAATTTTCCCTCGAACTTTCGGTAAGGCCAACGGACGCTCGGGGGTCAAAGTCCCAGCGTACGACGCCTGATTCTGCAGCGTCCGACGCCTCCTCTTTGTCTCTGCTTCTTCCACCTTTGCTCCAAGTTGCCAAACACTAAGTATCCACTTTAGTGATCAGGTCTTGGCATGTTTTACTTGTCATTTAACATGGTGTATGTCACTAGGTCCTAAATGCACATGCAATAGAGATAACACCTAGTGACACTTGACAAACCGCAATCACTTTTGCATTTCTCCTCTTAATAGTACGGTTGTCTATCTTAAATGTGATCACACCCACTTGGTGTCTTGACCACTTAAAAAGAAAATCCCTAGCATATACCTTTGCCTTGAATTGCCTAGGGTCTTTTCACTTTCCTTCTTCTCCAAGTATGAGCTCTTCACCATTTAGCCTCCTTGCTTGCTCCATCACTTGTCATCATCTTTCTTAAGTGTATTAAACCTACTCAACCAATTAGAGCTAGGTTAGTACTTAGGCTTCATAAATTACCAAAATCACCATGGAGTCTTCAATCTCCCCCTTTTTGGTAATTGATGACAACCCGATATAAATGATATGAAATATGATTTTGATTTCAACTTGAAATGCTTGATGCCACTTGAAATTATGAATAATGAAGAAAAGTGGTCAAACATTTCAAAGTTGGTTTGATAGTGTTTACTCCCCCTACATATGTGCACTTCTTATGATTATGAGTCAAAGCTTTGCATATATGCTTAGATAGAACTTTGGGAGGGGTAAATAACTAGCAAACTATGACATGATGCTAAGGTATAAGAGATGGATCTTTGAAGCGTGATACCAATTGAAGTGCGCCAATCATACAGTCCTTAGCAACATGGTTAGCTTGATACCAATTAGATATTCACAAGATATTCTAAGGTTCTAGCTAACTCCTATACATGCTAGTGATCAAAATATCAATCAAGAATATACTAGGCATGTACCACACAAGAAGGTCATATTGAATTGAAATACAATGCAAACAAGCATATGTGTGAATGCACATCCAAATGCAACAACTTGTTCATAGGCTTGCTCCCCCTACTTGTGTGCTTAATTTTTAATTTTTCAATTTTCAAAATCCTATTTCTCCCCCTTTAGATATTTTTCTTTTCTCCCCCTTTTTCATCCTATTTTAGATCATTTTATCACAATTTCTCCCCTTTGTCACACATTACCACAAAGGAAACCACTTGTAGTAATATGTATCACTTGAGGGTACTTAGGAAGGTTTGTTTATCAAGTCAATTTAGAAAGGAGTGAGGTGAATAATTTTTTATAGTTCAACCTAGATTACTTGTCCTATATGCTTAACATGGTTTAAACCATGGACAAGCTTCTTCACACATCTTGCAATGGTTATCTTGGCCATGTTGGTGAAGCACAAGAATAAGCATTCTAGACTAAACATGTGAGGTTGCAAGCTTATCAACATGTCACATGCCACCACCGGATCAAACAACTCATAGAAGCAATAGTGGTACCATATGTACATTTAAAACATTTAATTTTTATGAATGAGCCTAATTTGAACAAAGTTATGCTTATATGCTCTACGCAATTCTAGCAAAGGATGAATGCACATGTCAATCAATTGTACCTTGCTATCTTGGAGTAGAGGAATGTCATAAGTGTGGTGCATCAACTCATGTTTGAGAAATCCAAGATGTTCAACTCATTCCTCAACTTGCAAAACCTCTTTTCATCAAGTGGCTTGGTGAATATGTCAGCTAATTGATCATCGGTGCCCACATTGTCAATGAAAATGTCACCCTTTTGTTGATGATCTCTTATGAAATGGTGTCTCACATCTATGTGCTTTATTCTAGAGTGTTGGATGGGATTGCTTGTAAGCTTCACCGCACTTTCATTATCACATAGCAAGGGAACCTTCTTGAATTTGATTCCATAATCATTCAAGGTGACTTTCATCTAGAATAGTTGTGCACAACAACTCCCCGCACTAATGCATTCGGCTTCGGTGGTAGAGAGTGCCACACTATTTTGTTTCTTGGATGGTCATGAGACTAGTGATCTTCCTAATAGTTGACATGTTCCACTAGTGCTCTTCCTATCAACCTTGCATCCCGCATAATCGGAGTCCGAATATCCAACCAATTCAAACCTTGACCCCTTGGGAAATCATAATCCAACATCTTGTGTATGCTTTAGATATCTCAATATTCTCTTTGTGGCTTTCAAATGAGTCTCTCTAGGAGATGCTTGAAATCTTGCACACATGCATACACTAAACATGACATCCGGTCTTGATGCGGTCACATAGAGTAGACTTCCAATCATTGACCGATAGAGTGTTTGTTCAACCATCATGCCACTTGTGTCACTATCTAAATGTCCATTAGTCCCCATAGGAGTACTAATGCCCTTTGCATATTCCAATCCAAACTTCTTGATCATATCCTTGATGTACTTGCCTTGACTCACAAATGTACCATTCTTCATTTGCTTGATTTGAAGTCCAAGGAAGTAACTAAGTTCACCAATCATGGACATCTGAAATTCATTTGCCATCATATCACCAAATTCTTCACAAAATTCTTGATTTGTAGACCCAAAGATAATATCATCCACATAGATTTGCAAGACAAACAAGTCACTTCCAATTTTCTTGGTGAATAGGGTGGTGTCAACCAAACCAATCTTGAATCCCTTAGAGAGGAGAAAACTTCTCAATCTCTCATACCATGCTCTAGGTGCTTGCTTCAATCCATAGAGAGCCTTCTTGAGCTTGAATACATGGTTGGGCTTCTTTGCATCTTCAAATCCGGGTGGTTTCTCAACATGTACCTCCTCATTGATATACCCATTCAAGAATGCACTCTTGACATCCATTTGGTATAGCTTGATGTTATGTGCACAAGCATAGGCCAATAGGATTCTAATTGCCTCTAATCTTGCCACCGGAGCATATGTTTCTCCAAAGTCAAGACCTTCTACTTGAGTGTACCCTTGTGCAACTAGTCTTGCTTTGTTTCTCACCAATATTCCATATTGATCTTGCTTGTTCTTGAATACCCATTTGGTTCCAATGTCATTGTGATTTCTTGGTCTATCCACTAGTTCCCAAACTTCATTTCTTGTTAAGTTGTTAAGCTCTTCATGCATAGCATTTATCCAATCCACATCCTTCAAAGCTTCATCAACCTTGGTTGGCTCAAATGATGAGACAAAAGAGTAATGCTCACAAAATGAAGCCAATCTTAACCTTGTTTGCACACCACATTGAATTCCTCCAATAACTTGATCTAGAGGATGGTCTCTTGCAATGTTGGTAGGTTGAAGCACTTGCATGTGGGAATTGAATTTTGAGCATTCGGTTGAGATGATGATGGACTAGTCTCTTGTTGATCTTGAATTTGAGCTTCACTAGCACTTGCTTGAACTTGAGTTGTAGGGCCACTAGTCTCTTCTTGTATGGGAATGGTCACTTGATGTTATCTTCATCTTGCACTTGTCTTGGTCTAATGTCACCAATATCCATATCTTTCATTGCATTGAACAACTTGTCACCTCTCACATCATCCAAGTTTTCTTGTTCATCTTGAGAGCCTTGTGTTTCATCAAATTCCACATAATGAACTTCCTCAAGAATTCCACTAGATAAGTTCCAAACTCTATAAGCCTTGCTTGATGTAGAGTAACCAAGTAGAAAGCCCTCATCACATTTCTTTTCAAACTTGCTTAGTCTTGTACCTTTCTTCAATATATAGCATTTGCACCCAAATACCCGAAAGTAAGCAATGTTTGGCTTTCTTCCATTCAATAGCTCATATGGAGTCTTCTCAAGCATCCCATGACAATAGAGACGGTTGCTATAATAGCAAGCCATGTTGATAGCTTCGGCCCAAAAGGAATGACTAACATTGTATTCACTTAGCATTGATCTTGCCAAGTCAATCAAGGTTCCATTTTTCCTTTCAACTATCCCATTGGATTGAGGAGTGTACTTTGGAGAGTATTGATGGTTGATTCCAAAGTCATCACAAAGTTCATCAACTCTTGTGTTATTGAACTCACTCCCAGTGTCACTTCTTACTCTCTTGATAGTTGTTTCAAATTCATTTTGGCACCTCTTGACAAATGTCTTGAAGATATCAAATGTGTCACTCTTGTCACTCAAGAAGAATACCTATGTGTATCTTGTGAAGTCATCAACTATCACAAATCCATACTTGTTTCCACCAATGCTTGCATATGTAGTTGGTCCAAATAGATCCATGTGCAATAACTCGAAAGCTTTGCTTGTACTCATGATGCTCTTCTTTGGATGAGTGTTACCCACTTGCTTTCCGGCTTGACAAGAGTTACATAGCTTGTCCTTCTCAAATGTGACATCTTTCAAGCCTCTCACGAGGTCATGCTTGACTAGCTTGTTCAATTGCTTCATGCTAACATGTCCAAGACTTCTATGCCATAGCTAACCCATGCTAGATTTGGTGATGAGACATGTTGAGAGTTGAGTCTCACTAGCATTGAAATCCACTAGATAGAGATTATCATATCTAAACCCCTTGAAGATTGTTGACATTTCTTAACACCACTTTGAAAACTGGGTTGTCATCCCCAGCGTGGCGCTAGAAATGTGCGGTGGTATTTATGAATGTAAAAGGCTCTCTAGAAAATATATTTATTCTATCCGCAAGCACACAAATAAAATACCAATTGTAGCACTTCACTAGGAAGTAATTTCCAGGTATCGTTTATTTATATTTTGCTAAAGGAAAAGCAAACATTCACTACGTCAAAAAGAGTTTTTCGTGACGGGCAGATTCGGTTTACCACAGCAGGCAAACGCGTCCACTGCGATGCTAAGGTCACGGTAAATCATGACCTCACCCGTAGCGGGCGCGTTTGCCCGCTGCAGTAAATCGATTTACCGCAGCGGGCACATTAGAATGTCCGCTGCGGTAAATAGTTTCAAAAAAACAAAAAAAAGAGAAAACCCCTAAAAGCCAACCGAGCCGATCGACAGGCCCACTGAGCCCAGCGCTGCCACTGTCGCCGGATCCGGTCGTTGCAGCGCTGCCGCGACCACGCGCAAGCGCCGCCTCGCTGTCGCGACCCAGCGCACGAGCCTCCGCGGGCCCGCATTCCGCCGCGAGCCCGCTCACTAAACTACTCTTTATCATTGGAACTTCTCTTGTATGTCATTACACTTATCATATATATCATTTACCCCTACCATAGTTTAGTTGGTATATTAGTTAGTGGATGATCATGGTTAGCTATCATATTCTTTAACCATTGCTTCACTGAGGATAAATACGATACCCTGGAATACTCCTGGGTGAAATGCTACGGCGGTATTTCTGTGTGCTTGCGGAATATTCTACATGAGCATAATAAATACCAACAAGCATTTCTGGCGCCATTGCTGGGGAAGGAATTGGCGAAAGATTTTGATACTAACTTTGATGTCTGCTAATCTATGTTACCACTAGCTATTGTGGGATTACCATTGTTCTGTTGAGTGTGGAATAAACAGGACATCAACCGTCTCGACCTTCTGGTGTTCTTTCACAAGAAAAAAAAGAAAAAAAACATCAAAGAGCCCAGGGTTCCTGATCATTAATGAACAATCAACACTTCGACCCTGCCATCTCATAGGTATACCTTCAACAAAGTGTGGGGGAGTCAGCCGACCCCCAACCTTCACAAGTGCGGGCACCAGAATGGCCAGAGGCACCAAAGTGGGGTCGGCCGACCCCACTATGGACCCCTGGTCCCACCAGTCAGCATCCACATGCTCTCGACCTACTTCCTGACTAGTTTGCCAATCTTCCCCCTCTTCTTCTTTTAGTGCATTTCTTTAGTTTATTTCCCTTTTAATATTGAATAAAATAAGAAGACCCACAACTGAAAATAAAATTTTGAAAAGTGATATGATTTATGACAATCTGAAAGGATGAAACATCATAAGTTGACATCTTGCATATGCTTATGCTAGTGGGAAAATATCTTGATAGGAAAATCATTTTGACTAAGTTGTTGATTAATGTGATATAGTTCTTGGTTCATGATTCATACCCTGTCTATTTAAAAGTGCTTGGAGATTAATTTTTGAAAATGTCATAAAACCATAATGTCACTACTCCTCTATAGTGAGAAAATTCCTACCACAACCATATATGCTCTTTCATGATATAAGCTTTCTACATAAGCTGCTTACTTTGTGTTGAGTTTGGTCAAGTTTTGTGACCCTTGTTGAGAGATTTATCATGCTCCCAAGATCAAGATCACGTACACGCCACATATATATGCTGCTTCTACACTGGAAGTATGCAAAAACATGCCTTACATTCTCCACATAGTTCATGCTCCATGTTCTAATAGAAATTCTCTCTCTAGTGTGTTGCTAGTAAATGAGACATAGACTATGCAAAATTATGAAAAAAATATATATGAAAAAAATATATAGGGGCACTTGAAGGTCCCAAGTCTTAGAAGAAAATAATAATGAGAAATTCAAAGATCATAGAAAAAAATAGCTATGTCTCAAAATAATAAGTTAGAAAGAGAGACCATATCAAACAAAGGAGTATTGATCATTTTTCATGTTTCACACACTTGCACATCTTGATCTAAGAGTATGACACTTCTCTCATTGGATCCGAAATTTGACTTTACAATATATGCAAGGTAATTTTGCTACATTCTTTATCCCTACCTAAGCTCTACATAAGCCATTTAGAAGTAGGAAGATAAAAAGAAGGCAACCTCATACTATGCCTTGGTAAGGGATCATATACCTTGTGAGTGTTCTAGAGTGCTATATGAGGAGTAAGTTGAATTATGTGCTTTCTTTTGAAAAACTTATCAAAAACTCCAAATACTAAAATATGATTTGGGAAGATGACTTTGCTTTGAGAAATATTCCATTCTTCAACTTCTAAAGGATATATGTTAAACAATGCCACATATCCCACTTGTATAAGAAATGTCTTGAAGGAAACTTTATGCCTGCTATATGCCTTAATGATGTTATAGTCATGTTAGCTTTTAACCTTTACTCGAGGACAAACAAAGAATTAAGTGTGGGGGTCTTGTTGACGGTGAAAATGTCATAATTTTCTATACTCAAAATCACCGTCAACAGCCTCATAATGAAAGGACATAAGCATATCATGAGTATATTTTATCCAATAACTAGTTCCACATGTCCATGGAGTATTTCTTGCAGGACTATAGGAAATGGAGAGAAATAAGCTAGTGGGACCCACATAGGGGGTCGGCCGACCAACCTATGGGGCCCACCAGCCATCCCAAGCACCCACATGATAAAAGGGCCCACAGGTCATAGTAGGAGGGTCACTAACCCCCTTGTGCAGGTCGGCCGACCTCACCATGGGGCCCACCAGCCTCCCACGTTGGCCATGATCCAGGAGAAGCATTCCCAAGTGATCCTCCACCCTTGGATGAACTTGTGCTTTCTCTAAACGGCTCATATTCACTTCACATGGATCCATGTGCCCACAAGAGTACAAACCGACATCCAGAAGTGGTCCAACCTGTGCACACCCACTCTAAGACATGTGGGCCACCTTCTAGAAGGACAGGGGAGGTTCCACCACCCATAGGGGTGTTCGGCCGACCCCCCCTGTTGACACCGTTTTTCGACACGTGTCAAATGAGCTAAGGTTTGACTGGTCAACAGTTGTTTTCTATCGGCATCGGGAAATCTTGAGCCAATATTGCCGATGGGAATATACTGCGAGAAGGCTAAGTGTGCTGCCGATGGAAGCTGGATGATCCTCGTCGACAAAGGTTGATTGGTGAGGTCGGATAGCTTAAGCTATGAAGTTGCTGATGCCGATTGCCGACAGAAGCATTACCGATTGCCGATGAGGGGTCATTGCCGACTACCGAAGGGTGGCTGCCGATTGCCGATAGGGAGTGATTGGTGAAGACAGCACAAGGTCGCTAATCGGGAAATGTTGCCGATTGCTGATCGGGAAAGTATTGCCGATGCCGATGGGCGTGACTTAGCTCTTGGTGGCAGCAGAGGATTACAGGTGGTCAAAGAAGGAAGGCGCGGATTAAAGGGATCTGCCGATGGAAAGTTTCCATCGAACAGGAGTATAAGGAAACTGGTTTTGTACCAGTATTATTATAGTAGTTTGAGTCCGACTCTTGCATGAGTCGTTTATTTTCCTTTAAAATAGGTGTGTTTGTTTAGGAAATGAATATTGTTATCTGGCTCCTGCGTGAGTCAATTTCCTTAAAAGGAGTTTGTTTTAGGAAGGATACGTGTCATGTCTTTGTACAACTTTCCATGCGGGAGTATAAATACGTGCCCGAGGGCCATGGAAAAGACAATCAATCCAATAAAAAACAAACCAATTTTATCTTATTCTACTTTTTATCGTAATTTACCTTTTACTGCATTAGCTGTAGTTATCAACGAGTTCTTCAAGCTTCGACGGACTGCATCATCTTGATCTCCGTCAAATCCTTGCAAGTTCCGCGTGGGAGTACCTCTGAGCTTTGGTATTCCGGGCGCATCGCTGTTTGCCTCGTTCAGCTCTGCTCTAGTTATCCTGATCAAGCTTCAATCCCAGCATCCGGGCGCATCGCCGTTGTCTGGATTGAATCTTGTTCTAGTTATCCTTGATCAATCTGAACCTTCACGTCCGGGCGCATCGTTGTCGTCTCATTCAGTTTTGTTCTAGTTATCATCCTTGTCGATTGATTGGTCAAATCGACTGGCACGCCTCCGGAATACCGAGCTTTGGGTAATAGCCCGAGGTGTTCGCAAATCCTGACGCTTTTTGTGTCAACACCTCTTTTGGCACGCCCAGTGGGACCCGATTATATAAATTATATATTTATCATGACTAATCCAAGGAGTGTCATTGAAGTGTCCACAGCAGATCTGACAAATCATCAGAAGCAGACTATGGAGGAATACAGGCGCTCATATCTTAGATCCTTCAGCCTGAACGGGATCGGCGAAGCAGTACAGAAGCAAGATCCGCCGTCGCCACGGCAGACTATTTTCTACGCCGATCTTGGTAAAGTACAAGATACGGTTAATTATGCATTAAATAATGTATTAATTAGCCAATCCAATGTGCTGTCCGATACCGTGTGCAATGCTGTCAAGCAAGCTTTCAAGGGACAGGCACCATATTATGTTGGTCCAGAGTATCGTCAACTCGGATCGGCATCTGTTGCGGCCCCATCGGCGGTTCCAAGGGTGTCCACACCAATTGTGAGCCGATCTGCCGATGAGATCGCGCCACCGAGATTGAGCCCAACGAGCACTACCCAGGTGGCTTCAACAATGTCTAGACCTGTGATCCAGAATCAACCTACTTCTGCCAACTGGTGGGGATACAGTATGTCTCCAAATCCATCTGCTAACTCCAGATTGGTTCAAGATAACCATGCAGGGTGGGAGGTTCCCATGGCATCGGCAACACCTGTACAGCCGATGGCTCCGATGATGCACTATGCTACACCTTCTTCAACGGTGCAGTTGCCGACAGGGAATTTGCAAACGACAATGCCCAGAGGGCCGTACGCCCAACCATCGGCAAGTCATTTGCCGATGCAACAAGGCCCAGCAGTTGCGAGTCAACCCATGGCGGCAATGGTTCTTCAAACTGGAACACTTACTAATCAAAGTAGCTATGCTGCTAATTATCCGGCGCCCCAAGGACAACAGGCATCAGCTGGTTATCAGCCATCGGCAACTTCTTGACCGATGCAACAAGGTGCGCCGATTGTCAATCAATCTGTATCGGCCATGGCTGCTCAAATTGTGGTACCCGTGAGTCCAAGCGATCATCCAAGGGTACAAGGACATGCATCAGCCGGTCATCAGCTACAGGCAAATGCTTGGCCGATGCAACAAGACGTGTCAATAATTAATCAGCCTATATCGGCAAATGCTTGGCCGATGCAACAAGATGTGCCAATAATTAATCAGCCTATATCGGCAAATTCTTGGCCGATGCAACAAGGCATGTTGAATGTCAGTCAGCCTGAATCGGCCGTGGCTGCTCAACCTACGGTGGCTACAAATCAAAGCCATCGTCCCAGGATGCAAGGGTTGCAGGAGTCGGTTGGCTATCAGCCATCGGCAAATGTTTGGCCGATGCAACAAAGTATGCCGAGCATCTATCAGCCTGTATCGGCACTAGCTGCTCAGCCTATGATATCCGCAAGTCTAGGCTATCATCCGAGCATACAAGGGCTGCAAGAATCAGCTAGTTATCAGCCATCGGTAAGTCATGAGCCGATGACATCTAATGCAGGTTGGATCGGCCGATTACCGGCTCAGCAACAAGTTGTACAGCCTGAACACCAAGTGGCAGGAGTTCCGTGGCACCCAACGAGTCTTCCGAATGGAGTATCGGTACATCAACCGATAAGTACTACACTGCAATATTCGCAGGAAAAAGCGTACAATGAGACATCGGTACAGCAACCGAAGAGTGCAATAAATATAACGCCACAGCACAAGCTAGCAACGGTGCAAAATTACTCATCGGCAACACAACCGCCATATGGTGTTATCATGACTAGTGCTGTGCACGCGCCAATCATCCCAAGTGCTTTGATGTCAAGACTTGAAGAGAAGATCAGCATACTCAGCCGGCAGGCATCCAGAATTGCTCGTCGGTTAATCAGCTGATGCACAATATTCGACAGATTGGTGTTACTAATGTATCGGTTGCCCCGATTTGCTTGCCACAGGGGAATGAAGTACATCAACTTATTCGACTGGTGGACGTCCAAGGTGGCCATCGGTCAATCAACCGGTGCACAATATTCAACAGACTGACGCTGCAGGTATGACGATTGCGCCGGCTTATTCATCACAGAGATATGAAGAGGTGCATCGACCTGCTCCACTGGTTAGTGAGTCTGTACATCGACAAGATCAAGACACGGAGGTGCCTTTGACCAAGAGAATAGAAGACTCAGACTCGGACGGAGAACCAAGTATCAGCGATGCTGAATTGGAAAGTTTCACCTTTGATATCATAGAGTCCGGTCAGGATGCTGAATCATTCGAGCCCAAGAAGACTTGGAGCGCAAAAGTGCTCTTCGTTGGACAAGGGGACTCTGAGTCAGACGAGGAGGCGAACATCGGCACTGTTGAGTGGGTGAATAATGAGGAGCCGATACCTTGTGCGCTCGGCCAGAGGACCGGAAAGTTCACCTTCGATGTCATGAAGGCCGATGGGATATTTGACTTATTGGTTCAGGAAGGGCGAATTAAGCTAGCCCCTAATCAAGTAATTCCATCGGCCGAGGAACTCAAGAAGACCAGGTACTGCAAGTGGCGCAATGCAACTTCTCATAGTACCGACGACTGCAAAGTGTTCAGGCGGCAGTTATAGTCAGAAATTGACTCTGGACGAATCCAATTTGAAGATCCTAAAGTCCAGAAACCAATGGAAATTGATCAGCACCCGTTTCCAAATAATATGGTGGAAACCGGTGGAAAGACTGAGGTACTGACATCGGACGCTGCTAGAAAGAGTGCATCGGTAGACCCTGATCGTCAAGTGGCTGAGCGTGACGTCGAAAAGTTTGTCGATGACAGGAAAGGTAAGAAAATTGCCGATAAAGGTGGCTGTGTCAGCAGGGCTCCTGGTATGGTAATCATGCACAAGCTACCAAGGCAGAACTATCGGCAATCACGAGATGAACGATATCGCAAGAAGAAGAAGAACATCGGGAATGGCTTCGTCGCAGAAATCATTGGAGGTGTCCTTTCTTCGTTCACTGTTGGGAAGAAGGCATTAAGCTACCTACTGCCGATGACTGTCCTGAATGCAACGGGTATCACACTGCGAGCAGTCAGGTAAGAAACCTTGTTTTGATGATCGGGCATCCAGGTACGCCAAGCCCTCAGAAGAAGAGATCGGTACATGACCGACTGGGGGGCAAGCTCAATGCACATCACAGACTTGGCAGGCGTGTTGAACAAGGGGAGCCTGAGGAGATGGTCAACGCGAAAGTTCCCGATGAAGACGTGCTCTCCAGAGATTCAAGCATCGGGAAAAAGGCCGATGCAAACAATGAAAGGCCGCACCAGCCTGTCTGGAAGATCAAACTCCCTCAGTGGTGCCCTAAGGGTCTGACCAAGACTCAGAAGAGGAGAATTCAGCGCGAGCGCCGTAATGACTTATATGACACTGAAATTCCTTCAAGGGAGAAGCAGTGGAAGCCAAAGCGCAAGGACGGAGGTCCATCGGCAGACGGTAATATATTGCCGATGGTCTAACCGGAGTCAATCTTGAATATGTTGGCTTGGGAGTTGCACTCGGAAAATTGGCGATTTCAATTATTATACTTGGGGGCACCTGCCGATGGTGTGTATGAGATGCCATACCGCCGATGAATGCATTAACTGCCAGAAGATGGTTGTAAGAATGATTCTGCGCGCTTGCGCACGATGACTAAGCGTGTGGTGCACGCGTTCTGGGAATTACTCCTTGTACTCTTTGGTGGGTCTATCGACATTGTCCTAATTTTGATCCGATGGAAGTATGAGGCCTTGTTGCGTATTATTGTTACGATCGGGCTAAATACCAAGGTCCGTTAAAAAGTTGGATTACACAGGATTTTAGCCGATTCGATAAGTCATGGTGTCGGTAATGGTTGCCGATAACTAGGTAAAAGGGTTTGCCGGTGGTATTCTAGTATGGAAGTTGATTTTACCGATTGGGACTAAGTTCTAATTTGGAAGTTGGTTTCTTAATCAGGGAGGTCCTTATCGGATAAAAACAGTCGGCTCTCAGCAATGCGCATATTCCAAGAACTCTCGAAGGGGTTGACGTAAGGCGTACTCGTTTGAGTGCCGATGAAAGAAATTATATAATCATCGGTAAAAGCGTATGGGCGTTATGTTACAAAACCCTCAAGTGTCAGAGTTACATTCTTGCCGATACAACAAATAAATTACAACAAGGAGTGAATGACTGATATCGCACGTAGGCGAATCTGTTCTATCTCGTCCATCTCCTTGGCGTCGGCATCGGCAGAACCCTCGACCGGCCTGATCTTCTTTTTCCACAAGATGGCTTGTCGGGCGTTTTGGTCCCTTTCTTGCCGCAGAACCTGATGGTATCAGATAATTGGGTTTTCTGCTGGTTGGCTGCAGTCAGGTCCTCCTCAACCTTTTGTAACTCGACTAACAACTCTTCTTTCTTGGCCGATAGCCGGGTGATTTCTTGATCAAGGCCGTTGATGGAGACTTCTGCCTGGCCGATGCCTTGTGCTTTTCATCGGCAATATTCTTGAACTTAAGCTTCTCTTCCTCGCTCTTGGATTGGGCGGCCCTATCGGCAATGCGACGGGAAAAACCCTGGTATTGAATCTGCTTGATGTCGAGGAAGGTTGCCTGGAGAAGGATTTCTGCCATATCGGCAGGGAGATGGCTTTGGATGTCTTTAAAAGCAATCCTTGCTGCCGATGAGTCTTGAATGAACTGGGATGTGTCTTGTAGCAGCAAGGAAAGCAGTGCCTCAAGCTTGGTCTTGATCTCTGCCGATAGAGCTGGGACAGAGCTCTCTTCCTCCCCATCGTCATCGGGTATGTCGACTGAGAAGGAAAACAGGCTGTCTGCTTGGAGGAGGCCTTGGCGTCCATCTTCATCCTGCGGGTTGAGGCTGAAGGAGAAAAGACTATCTGGGAGTCTTGGGCCTGAAAACAGAAGGGTTAAAATATGCCGATCGAAAGATCATACTAGAATTTTTAAGTTTACCATCTTGAAGTGAATCTCTTGCCTAGGGCTCGACATGGTGGATGGTCGGCTTCATCCTGAAGAGTGGCGGCGGTTGCCGGTAAAGGAACTCCCATCGGGGAAGCACTTGGCGCTATTGGTGCTGGTGGCGTTGTTTGCCGGCGTCGCTTCCGATGTAGGGCTTGGTTCTCGTGGCGGCGACGCGTTCTCTCGTCAGGAGCTTCGGCTGACGTGCGATGCGATACCGCCTCTGCTACCATTGCGGGTGTTGCCTCATCAGGGACTTCGGCTGACGGTGCCGATGCCGATGCCTCCGCTACCATTGCGGGTGTTGCTTCATCAGGGACTTCGGGTGACGGTGCCGATGCCGATGCCTCCCCTACCATTGCGGGTGTTGCCTCATCAGGGACTTCGGCTGACGGTGCCGATGCCGATGCCTCCATTGCCATTATGGGTGTTTTCTTCATCGGGGGCTTCGGCTGACGCTGCCATGCGATGCTACCTCCGCTGTCGTTGCGGGTGTTTCTTCATTGGGAGCTTCGGCTGACGGTGCCGATGCCGATGCCACCTCCGCTGCTGCGGCGGATGGAACTATCTCCTGACCGGAGGACATCGTCCATCGGCTGATCTGGGATAGGAGCCGATGGAGTTTCTACGACGACGCGCCGACAGTTGGTGGTGTGACTTGCGCCGATGACGAAGATGGGCTAGCCAGCCTCAAGCGCCTCTTCTTCCTTGCGTGGCAGCTGGAGATCCAGCCCATTTCGACGAGGACTGGGGGGCATCGGCAGCCGAACTTGGAGGTGCTTGTCTGCTTGGAGCAGTTGCCGATGACCTCATAGCCTGAAAGTATTCAATACAAGTATAATAAAATAAAATATTGCGATGAGACTTTATGTAATCGGCGAGTGGGATGAATTTACTACAAAACACCGCGTCAGGGCTGCAGCAGCGGCCGATGTAGCCTTGGCTTTTGCCGGTGTCAGTGTAGGTACCTGTCGAGGAATGAAGGCGGATAATGTGGGGGCCTTGTTGCCGATGAGTGATACGGGACTCATCATTCGAAGCTTGAAGAGCTGCCGCTCCTACTCATCGGAGGAATCGGGTCATCAACCTGTCAAACGCAAGAAGGTTAAATACCGATGGTGGAGGTAAAAGTAAGGAATGCATCGGAATGAAGACTTACTGCGTCGTCGGGGATGATGTGATCAACATCAATCATGTGTCGATAGTAGTGCGACGACTTGGCAAACAGTTGACACCTCCATTCTTGCCACCAAGACTTTGTACTCGTTTGTAATAAAGGAGGTTGGTGACCAGGAGGACAGGTCAAGGTCTGATACATCGGCATCGGGAGGAAGGTTGACAACCTTGTTCCAGTCCAGAGCACTGGAGAATGTCTACCTAGGTTTCACTACCTTGGAATAACAGAGCTTGATCGACAGTTGACCAAATGCCAGCTGTCTTGCCGCTACCGATGGGTAGTAATAACTCAAATGATGGCGGGACATTCTTTCCCGATCCGAATATGTTCACTGGAATAGCTCGGGGAGTGATGCTGGCCTTCATAATTATCTGGGTTCTCAGGCACATTCCCATCGGTAAGGTTAAATAATAGTGGGAATTGGTTGTCTTCATCGGCATATGGCCACCAGAGCATTCTGTGACAGGAATTCCATTGTTAAAACTTCTAAAAAAAATAGATGAATTGCTTCGCATCGGCATCGGTCCCTGGCAGCACTATAATGGCCTCTCCAAAGTTGAGTGGAGGGCGAGTTGCTGATTCATCCTCCCCACATGATGGTCTTCTGTATGTCTCTCGGGAAACGTTGAGCGAACAAGTCAAGCTGAAGCGCTTTCTGCATCTGTGCGTTCAGCCACATATTGATAAACCACCAGGGGCCCCAAGGTTGCCGATGTGTTCACCTTGCAAGTAACTTCTGGGATACTTGATGAAGAAGGCGATATACCGATCCTAAAAGATATCTGCCCAGGGGAAGTTTTTGTCCATCGGCAAGCAGCTCAGCTGCTGGAGATACATGGTAGTGGGTCCAACTGCCCTACCACAGAAAGTAACTTGTCCAGCCAATGGTCAGGAAGGTGGCATGCTCCCTCTGGTTTACGATCCTGTTTTCCGGTATTCCTGAATGTAACCCGTCCAACCACCGATGTTCCAAGTGTTTACTCTGTGCTCGGCTTTTCTATTAAATAAGGTGAAAGTATCGGTAGAAGAGACGTCTAAGCCGGTCAACATGTGGACATCGGCAAGAGTGGGGGTGGCTGGTCCATGTCGGAATAAGAAAGCATTCATAGTGTCTGACTAGAAATAAGAGGCAGCTACTAACATGTTCTCGTTCTTCTCCATATCGGCAATGGAGAGCCTGATACATTGATCAAGCTGCGCTCTTGCCAGTAAAGTTGCTGCGCCCTAGCAACCTAAGATATCAGTTCTTCCACCCCTTGGTGGGCTTAGGCCATGAGCGGAAGGCATCCTTCCACAACCCTAGACTGAAGCATTCAAATCTGAATGGGATCCGATTGGTTTCCGCATTGATTAAGAAGCTTGGATCAGGATTGCCATGGGCCTAGGTAGCTGAAGGTGGAACCGGTAAGCGGGATCACTACCTTGTTATACAATTCCTAGGGTTCAAAGGAAAGAAGGGGACGAATCAGAAAAAGATGGGATAAATCCAGATTTGTGCGAGGAAAAGTACCAGCAGGAGGTTGGAATAGGCGGAAAATGAGTCTTACCTAGGGATGTCAACTTGGATTGCCATTGGAGTCGGAGGGAGTGCTTGCAGTTCGTCCTTGGATTGCGGAGAAGTACTGTTGCTCGAGCTGTGTTCTTCGGAGGCGCCGGAGGTTGAAGATGAAGGCAGGGAGTGTAAAAGTGAAAATGGGCTCGGGTAAAAAAGGGAGTGTTGATCCCGGTAACTTTTATAAGTCTGCTCAGGGGCATTTTGGGGTTCCGTTTCACATGTGCAGGAATGTGGAGAGACCCGCGGTAGATACGCGCGGTGATCGAGGTGGTCTGCAACTGTTTGTGCTACAATCGAAGGATTTTATTATTAATTTGCAGCTCCACACGCGGGGATCGAGGAAACCGTGCGTCCATTCGGAGGGTAACGGCTACGGCAACGGCTACAGTGGAGAGAATTTCGGTACGTAAAGTATTATACGTTCCGAAATTGGGGGGCATGTGTTGAGACCATTTTTCGACACGTGTCAAATGAGCTAAGGTTTGATGGTCAACAACTGTTTTCTATCGGCATCGGGAAATCTTGAGCCAATATTGCCGATGGGAATATACTGCGAGAAGGCTAAGTGTGCTGCCGATGGAAGCTGGATGATCCTCGTCGACAAAGGTTGATTGGTGAGGTCGGATAGCTTAAGCTATGAAGTTGCTGATGCCGATTGCCGACAGAAGCATTACCGATTGCCGATGAGGGGTCATTGCCGACTACCGAAGGGTGGTTGCCGATTGTCGATAGGGAGTGATTGGTGAAGACAGCACAAGGTCGCTAATCGGGAAATGTTGCCGATTGCTGATCGGAAAAGTATTGCCGATGCCGATGGGCGTGACTTAGCTCTTGGTGGCAGCAGAGGATTACAGGTGGTTAAAGAAGGAAGGCGCGGATTAAAGGGATCTGCCGATGGAAAGTTTCCATCGAACAGGAGTATAAGGAAACTGGTTTTGTACCAGTATTATTATAGTAGTTTGAGTCCGACTCTTGCATGAGTCGTTTATTTTCCTTTAAAATAGGTGTGTTTGTTTAGGAAATGAATATTGTTATCCGGCTCCTGCATGAGTCAATTTCCTTAAAAGGAGTTTGTTTTAGGAAGGATACGTGTCGTGTCTTTGTACAACTTTCCATGCGGGAGTATAAATACGTGCCCGAGGGCCATGGAAAAGACAATCAATCCAATAAAAAACAAACCAATTTTATCTTATTCTACTTTTTATCGTAATTTACCTTTTACTGCATTAGTTGTAGTTATCAACGAGTTCTTCAAGCTTCGACGGGCTGCATCATCTTGATCTCCGTCAAATCCTTGCAAGTTCCGCGTGGGAGTACCTCTGAGCTTTGGCATTCCGGGCGCATCGCTGTTTACCTTGTTCAGCTCTGCTCTAGTTATCCTGATCAAGCTTCAATCCCAGCATCCGGGCGCATCGCCGTTGTCTGGATTGGATCTTGTTCTAGTTATCCTTGATCAATCTGAACCTTGACGTCCGGGCGCATCGCTGTCGTCTCGTTCAGTTTTGTTCTAGTTATCATCCTTGTCGATTGATTGGTCAAATCGACTGGCACACCTCCAGAATACCGAGCTTTGGGTAATAGCCCGAGGTGTTCGCAAATCCTGATGCTTTTTGTGTCAACACCCCCTAAGGCCTATGGGGCGCCCACCTCCTTTGCATGCCGCCATGCAAAGATGCACATGCTGAATTTCTCTCCACCATTGATCTAAAGGCGGTTAGGATCCAAGGGCTCTCATCATCCATCACACGGATCGATGATGTGGTGGTGGAGTAGCCCCTACTCCACCTCTCCACTATAAATACCCCCTCACCAGACACACCACAAGGAGGAGCTCTCCACTCTCTCTCAAGATGTAGCACTTGTAGTAGTGTTAGTGTTGTTAGGAGTTAGAGTGAGCCTCTGGTCTTTAGCTCTAGTCTTCCAGGAGGTCTGGTATGCTTCTAGTATTAATCTCTCTTTTTAAGACTTGAGTTATTGTCTTCTCTACTTTGCATTAGTACTTTACTTTATTGCAACATGACTAGTTATGTTGTATTGGTTGTTAGCATAGTCATAGTTGTTTGATAGTAAGATAATGGTAATATACCTTTGCACTAGTTCACTGTCCTTAACCCAGTGCTCTAATCAATTTCACCGGACGTCGGATTAGAGTAGTGAGATATAGTGTAGACATGGTGTCTAGACTATATGCTTACCTGTGTCTGCGGCTTGTCCAACGGTTTGTTTGTGGTACCTAGTAGGGGTGACAGACCTATCTAGGCTTTGATCCCACCACGTTCGGCCAAGTTCTTAAAGCGTAGGCCTTCTTGTGCTAGGCGGCTTAGAACCCTTCTCATCCCTTTCTGTTGCTAAGTGGCCTAGTGGCCCGAGGTGCAATTGTGTATGAACATTATTCTTGCTTGATATGACTCGGCTTGTTAAGTTAGAACCATGCAAGTAGAGATAGATATTTGGAAACCTTATGCTCGCTCGCTGTCCTCCTCGCTCACTAAACTACTCTTTATCATTGGAACTTCTCTTGTATGTCATTACACTTATCATATATATCATTTACCCCTACCATAGTTTAGTTGGTATATTAGTTAGTGGATGATCATGGTTAGCTATCATATTCTTTAACCATTGCTTCCCTGAGGATAAATACGATACCCTGGAATACTCCTGGGTGAAATGCTACGGCGGTATTTCTGTGCGCTTGCGGAATATTCTACATGAGCATAATAAATACCAACATAGGTCAGAGAGGCTCTTCTCCTGAGGGTCAGGGGGCCTTCCTTATATAGCCTCCTCAAATGAACGTCAACCATCAGATCAAACCGACCTTAATGGAGGGTGTAGATGTGATCTCAAAGGCGGTGGAGAGGTGGTCCCACAAGGCAGACCCTATTGGGCCTTGCCCTAGGGCGGTCGCCCCAAGGTGTAGGGCGGGCGCCCTGCCCCTGGGCCCACTCGGCCTCTCGCTTCTTCTCGTGCCTTCTTGACCGTTCTAGAGTATTCTTTTTCCTACGGATGATGATTATCTCTATGTAAACATGACATGTGGGCCTTTCCTCCATATTTCCTGATATCTCCCTGCAGAAATAGACATTTACCAAAACTCGTGGAATTATGTCAGTATAAACCCTATTTCTAGGTATTGGTTTCATATAGATCCTTTTCCTTGTTTAGTTGACTGTTGGATTTGGTACTTAAGGATCGTCAACAAGCTCCCCAAGCTTACCTTTTGCTCGTCCCTAAGCAAAGATAAACTCAGTGATGGATCCGGAGTTACTACAATGCTTTCACGCCTTACAGGTACACATGCTTTCAAATAAGATCTCGTCTCCGGGTTAGATCAACTATTACGATAAAAAACTTACTTATTTTACCTTCCACCATGGGGTTTGTAACCGTCGCCTTTGTCTTGGGTAGTTGAAAAACAGAACGGTCCGGTCAAGCACCATGTACCTTGCTCTTTGATCAACTATAGCTCTGGAGTTTTTGCAGATTTTCAAAATAAAACTCAGAGATTCCTTGTATGACTCTCTCAGTCGCTCCTTTGTGGTATTTCTAGATCCTTACCAAGGCATTAAGGTGTATGCCTTTCTCTCAAATATGTGGTATTTGTGGTGTAAGGCATCGTGGTATTGTCTTCTCTCTCTCTCACCCTACCTCTAATAGGCTAATATCTGGAGCTCATAGGGGGGAGATACCGTATACATACTTACAAGACATATGTTGCATAATCAAACTGTGGATCCAAAGGAACCGATCAATAAGTCAAATAAAGATGTGCATGTGTGGCGAATGGATGGTGTATGGTGATGATGGTGGTAATGATGATGATAATGGTGATGATGGTGATAACAGAGGCGAAAGTCTAATTCTACTTTTGCTCCCTTTTGATGGATATACCTTTCTTGTATTTGAAACCTTTCGAAGGAAATGAGATGCTCGATGTCTCCGCTCGCAGCCCCTGCCCCCCTCCGCTGCCTACACGCACCGGACCGCTTGCGTCAGGCCACCACGCCATGCATGCACGCATGTGATGTGAACCATATATGCCTGCTACCCTGTGCCTTCGTGTACGGCGATTGCAGATCGCTGCGGTCTGCCGGCACGCCTGGAAGATCGAACATGAACAATTGCAACTTCAATGTATGGACCTGATGTAGTTGCAACCTGACATTATACAATTACAACTAGAGTCGAGTTAGTTGCAACTGGGCAACAGTTGCAAAACTGATGCGATCCAACTACAACTAGAGTCGGCCTAGTTGCAACTAGGCAATAACCAATTGCAATCTGACGCGATCCAATTATAACTAGAGTCAGATCAGTTGTAACTAGGCAAGAACCAGATGCAACCTGACGCGATCCAATTACAACTAGAGTTGGACCAGTTGCAACTCAGAAAAAAACCAATTGCAACTAGGCAAGAAACTAGTTGCAATATCAGGGTGGATGCATTCTATATAGAAAATGCACCCAGGTGAATTATACCATGCAGTATAGGGCGAGGCTAAAGTGCAACCCCAGGCTCCCGCGCTCGCCCCGCGTCCCGCTCCCGCGCGCACGTGCCCCTTCCCAGGCCGTGGGCAACGCGCAGCCAGCCATCTTCCCAGATCCGGACCGATAAAACAAATTATAACAGGTAATGAGTAGCAATTGCAAACCTGGTAGTTCCCTGTTTGCAACATGTATCGCATGTAGAGACGTCCCACATGTAGAAAATCTTTTTTGTTTCAGATCGAAAAATACAATATCTCCTAAACCGTAGCCCCTATTTCAGATCCGTTTGTACCAGGTTGTTGAAAAAAATTTGTTTAATAAAACGAGATCCAACAAGACTATATTTGATGAACTTTTTTTTAAAGTATGTAATTGCAACTTCAATGTACTATGAGTTGTCATCATGATTACGCCACAATTGTAACTTGGGGGAAGTAATTGCAATACATCTGATCCAGTGCAACTAAACTTGATGTAGTTGCAACCTGACGTAATTGGACGTGATACAATTACAACTAGAGTCGAGCCAGTTGCAACTAGGCAACAGTTGCAAAACTGACGCGATCCAACTACAGCTAGAGTCAGCCCAGTTGCAACTAGGCAATAACCAATTGCAATCTGACGCGATCCAATTACAACTAAAGTCAGACCAGTTGTAACTAAGCAAGAAACAATTGCAGCCTGACGTGATCCAATTACAACTATAGTTAGGCCAGTTGCAACTCTGACAAAAAACCAATTGCAACTGGGAAAGAAATTAGTTGCAATAAATACACCCAGGTGCATTATACCATAACACTAAAATGTTGCAAAAGTTTATGAAAAATGTTTCATTTGTTTTAAACTTATGTTGGAAGTGTTTCAACTAGATATTATTTATGTTTCAAATGTATATTTTAAATATTTCATCTGTTTTGTAATTGTTCCATCTAAATGTTGCAAAAACTATATTTGATATAAGGTTACTACAGAAGGAAGATAGAGAGCTGACGACAACGCTGCACCCCTAGGATGCACCTGATCACTTTATGTCCATGCTGTCATGCTGCCGTATGTGACTTTGAAGTGGGTCTCACCTGTCATCGCGCTGCTATTGAATGAACGTCATGTAGCAATGGTGCAGAGACGACTGTTGAGAGGAGAGGAGCAGGTGCAGAAACCATGATAACGATAGATTCAACAAATCTGGGAGGCCAATGGAGCCCTGCACGACTCAATCGATCAGTCTAGCTGTCGGCGATGACGGAGCGGATGACCATCTGGGCTTCAGCAACAGCGTTGTCGCCCGTGACGATGGTCGCCTGGCAGAAGACGATCTTGGGGGCGCGGCAGCTCTGGGCACAGGCTCGACGTCGTTGGGCGTGGTCCGGGTGAGCGGGCACCAGTTCTTGAAGTACTCGGGCGGGCCACGGCATGCGACGCTCTCAGCGGCGCGCTGCGGAGGAGGGCAGTCGCTGTTGAGGTCGACGGGGCAGCCGAGCGCGGGGCGCGCACTTCCCGCCGCCGACCGCCTGCGGGCTGACCACCACGGGCACGTTGAAGCCGTCGACGAGGCTCACGCTGTAGGCGGCCTGGTCCAGATTCCTGCCGCCGTGGACAGTGATCTGCACGACGGTGGCCGGCGGCGCGACGCCCGTCCAGCAGCCGGACGCGGCGGCGTCGCAGCCCGTGCGCGCCGCGACGCGGTCGGCCCAGGTGGTGGGCGGGAAGGAGAGGGACAACAGTGCGTTGGGGTCGAGGCGTGCAGTTTTGTCGGAGATGGAGTCACCAGTTGGGCCTGAGTTCGGAGTCTCCTGTAGCAACGAATCGTTATCATACAGTTTTGGAGCCGCGTCCGGACAGACGCTGCGGCCGGAAGTCCGGGTCCACTCAAGTTTCGGCCTGAGTGCATTCCACACAGAGAATACACACAGGGGTATAATAGATATACAGTATGTAAATATGGCTAGTTCCCGACTTGACCACACTGAATGCTCATAAGCAGTATGTAAATATGTGTGGTTTCCTAATCTAGTAAGTATGTATATATGACTCTTATAGGAATTTAAACTCTCGTCATACAGAAACTTATCATGTAGTATTTTTAAAGTTTTCACAAGATAAAACTCTCCAGAATTTTAGCCTCTCTAGGAACAGATAAATAACAACTCAAACCTTTCCATATCATATCCGTCAACGACTTAGACTTTAGATCAGGCACTTTTTCCACAAGTTCAGGTTTAGAGCGAATTTTAAATCATAACAATTATGCCTAAACTTGAGAGAGTTTAAATTTGAAAACTAGGTACTTGAAAGGTATTACGACAGAACAACTATTCATCATTTCCATATTAAGAGTTTATTACTAGGATTCATTTTAGTATAGCTATTTTATTTTATTCTCTTAATTTATTTATTAGCAAACTCCTAACTAATCAAAAACATATATATATATATATAATATTTATTGGGTTTGTATAATTATGCATCTTTTTATTTTTTTATCAAAGTATAGATATAAAAACTGATAGGTAGAAATACTTAGCTGAGTATGGGGGTGCTCTCCTCCAAGCTGGGTTTTTTACGTAATTTCTTTTGATGTAGTTGGAATGTGGGGGTGCTCTCCCTCAAGTTTGATTTTTGACGTAATTTCTTTTGATGTAGTTTACAAGTAGCAGAGGTGTCCTCTGGTTACTGTTCTCCGTTGATCCTTGAATTCTGTGAAAACTCAAATAGACAACAAAGATTGTGGAACTGATTAAGTGTTAGTCATAAATCTCTAGCCTTGATCATGTCGAGCTTCCTCTAATAGATGTCATTATTTAGTAGGATCATAAACTCAATATTTTTATATTTTTATTTTATAAGATAAAAACTTATTTATTTATTTTTATGCCACCACATCGAGTACACTTATGGGTTTTATGCCACGAGTCTATTCACATGGGGCTTAACAGTTTTAAACATTTTTTATTTTCTTTTTAAGATAGAGTAAACATGATTAACTAATTTGAAAAAGTAAATAATTAAGGGAAAAGATAACTACCAAGTGTTACCTCTTGGTACAACCTTCGGTGGTTTAAGTCCTCCAAACAGGACTCCTCATGTCCTTAGTTGTCGTGGGGCTCATTGGACGGCGTAGCTGGCGTCCCCGGCTGCGCTTCTTCTTCTAGTATGATTTCTTTTTGTCTCCAAACTTGTGTTGGTGCGGTGGCCTCCCTAGGAGAAACCTTCTTTTCTGGATACTCATTATAATTGAAAGGACATACCTTTTCTTCTTCCCATGATTCTCCGCTCTCGTGCCTGGGGTAGTTATAGAGTTATCTTTCATTTCCCAACCTTGGAGTTGGTGGTGTGTTTGGCCTAAAGAGTGGAGTTGCGTATATTGACTCTTTTTCTTCGGGGTATCTTTCTTCATATCTTGATACTTCTCCTTTATAGTCTGCCCATCCATCCTTGGTGTTCTATTTCTTCTGGTTGCGGTAACGATGTCTTCTCATTCTATTCTGCTTAGATTCTTCAACAATGTAATTAGCATTAAAGTAACGGCGTACCTTCTCAGAGGGGAAGTGTAGGTGCACTTATCCTGTCCCAATGTAGATGATAGCTTTGGTGGTGCTTAGGAATGGCCTTCCAAGGATGATAGGTGGATCATAATCATCTTCTCCTATATCAACGACTAGGAAGTCTGTAGGGATGAAGTGGTCATCAATCTGGATGGAGACATCTTTTGTTATGCCTTCAACGACGTGGCATGTCTGATTTGCCATCTGGAGTTGGGTGTATGTTGGATGTAGAGGCATTGTGCCGTACAGAAACTCATAGGTCAACTTAGCCATAATGTTGACGCCCGATCCGGTGTCGCAGATTGCTTTCTGGAAGAAGCATCTGTTGATTGTGCATTCAATGTGATGCATCTGGCCCAGGTAGGGTTGGCCGAGAGGCCTGATAAATTGAGGCTGCCCAGACCACAACAGTTCTTAGGCACACCCACTCGGAGAAAGGCCCAATCTCCTTAAAAGACTAGTCTGATAGGGGAAGGGTGACTCTCCCTTTTAAGGTGGCTTCTTCCTCCCAAACTAAGCAAGGTGGGATTATTCAGAGGCTCACACAGTCGCCGCCCGACTACAACTGGGCCAGTTGGCCCATTATTTGTTGCGTCTTTGCCAATGGGTAATAATGGAGGATGTCCTCATCACAATAGTTGGGACACCTAAGTCATCTTTCTTGATCAAATGAGGGGATCTGATTTGGTGATCTTGATTATTGTGGAGTGTCGTGACCATCTTTGCTGATTCTGTCAGTACTTGCTTCTTGTTCTTTTTCTTCTTGTTCTGCTTGTTCCTTCCATTGGTCATCTTTCTTGGCTCATCTTGGGGTTGTTCAGGAACTTGTATGATTTTGTTCTTGAAGGTAAATGTCTCCTTCCCTTTGATGAAGAAACTAATCTTGGCAGTGCTAGCATAGATGATAGCTCCGGTAGTGTTCAAGATTGGCCTCCCTAGGATGATGGGTGACTTCTCATCAACACCGGTCTCTATCACCATGAAGTCTGCTGGGACATATGAGGTACCAATTCGGACACGGATATCTTTTAATATTCCTCTTGGATAGCATAGTGTCCGATCTGCAAGCTGCAAACATAGGGTTGTTTCTGATAAAGGATAATTAAAGTATTTCTCGTATATTACCCTGGGCATGATATTGACGCTTGCGCCGAAGTTGCAAAGTGCTTCAGGAAAGTCGGTGGTGCCAATGGAGATTGGGATGACGGGTCGTCCTGGATCTCCTTTCTTGGTTGGCATAGCGTTGCCATACCACTCTTCAGTGGGGTTGTTCCAATAAGTGCCTACATCAAATATGTCTATAAGATTTGCAGATTCTAATCCTTCCGGTTATGATGGAATACCGGGGTTAGTAATAGGAACAACAACAACTGTTTGGGTTAGCTGAGATTCAATCATTTTATTAAAGCTAATTTAATTCTTGATGGCAACATAAAAATTATCCATTCTATTATTTATAGTTTCTAGTATTTTATCATTGGATGCTAATTTCTTAGACATGTTATCCATTAATTTTCCTTGATTAGCTACTAACTCTCTCAAAGGTGGAAAACTAGGATTATTATAAGAATTGTTACATTGATAATTACCTGAGTAGTTAGGCCTTTGTTGTTGTTGATTCCAACCTTGATTTTGCTAAGGACGGTTGTAGTTGTTGTTGTTGTCGATGTAGTTTATGTCCTCTTGCAATTCTGGACAATGGTTGCCTGAGTGTCCAGTATCTCCACACTCCTCACAGGTCATGTGAGAGTCGTAGATGTTCATAACTTCTTTCTTCTCTCCAGCTTTCTCATCGAGTCTTTTCATGAGCAGGTCTATCTTTACTAACAGCATGTCTACCTCTTTGAGCTGGTGCATACCTCTACTTTTCTTGCGAGTTTGAGTTCTTTCTTCACTCCAACCTTGGTTGGATGCCATGTTCTCCACAAGAGATATGGCTTGTGGTATTGTAAGTGATAAGAATGCTCCTCCAACAGCAGCATCCATGGTCTCACGAGTGTTATTGCTGAGCCCATGAAAGAAGGTCTGCATAAGTAAACAATTCTCCATTCCATGATGGGGACATTCTAGGATGTAGTCTTGGAAGCGCTCCAATGCTTCTGGAACGGACTCGTCATGTTGTTGCTGAAAACTTGAAATCTTCCCACGGAGAGCATTGGTCTTTCCCATGGGAAAGAATTTTGCTAGGAAATTGGTGGAACATAGTGCCCATGTGGTATTCTTCTACTTGGTTGCATAGAACCACTGCTTCGCTCTTCCCAAGAGTGAGAATGGGAAAAGGCGAAGTAGTATGGCGTCTCTAGGAATATCCTTGATAGTGAATGTGCTGCAAATCTCCAGGAAGTGTTGGAGATGAGCACTAGCATCTTCGTGTGCTTTCCCATAGAACTGGCTTGCTTGCACCATGTTGATGAGCGCATGCTTGAGCTCAAATGACCGATCAATGTTCGCAGCAGGTCTAGTGTGGATGTTGTCCGTGGTGGGGGCTGAGAACTCACAAATTGACTTGTCTGCCATGGCTTCGAACTCTGGTGTCAAGTATCGAATGATGTTTCAATGATCTTCTTGATTGGGTGAAGCTTCAAGCTGAGATGATGATGATTCTGTTACTTTCTTGAGCTTGGCTTTTGTTCTTCTGATTAATGCTTCAGGATTTTCAACAAAATTGTCTGGAAGATCAAATCTATTCATACATTACCCTGCATAAAGATGATAGGAAAAATAGGCAAAGATCAAGGGTAAGACTGTACGAGTAGAGAATTGATGTTTTCTCAATCACATTAGTGATGCAAGTGATAACTCATTTATTCCTTTTGATAGCTAATCAACCTTCCCCGGCAACTACGCCAAAAATGCTTGTTGACACTTCTTATGACACTTAAGCTAGGTTGTCATCCCCAGCATGCCAAAGAGGTGTGGTATTGAAATATGCAATTTCTCTAAGTAAATATAAATGTATTTCTGCAAGCGCACAAATAATACCGATGTAGCATTTTAACCAGGAGTATTCCAGGTATCGTTATTTATATTTTTACGACTGGGAAGGGATACTAAGGAATAAATGAGGAATGAGTAAAGATGATTAATGAGTATCACTGCATGTGTAATGGAGAGTTTTCATCTATCTCACTCAGTACAAGATAATTGTCACATAAGATATAGATAATGAATCAATAGTGACAAAAGATAAATACTGATCAACATATATATTAGCCACATAAGATAATGATAAGCACCTCAACAGATATTCTAGCAAGTCATTAGCATGGAATTAGGACGAACTACAAAGATATTTCCTAAGTCATTCTTAACTATACAGTCTAGCATATTATGATTAGTGCAATTACACTTGGCAATCATGGCGAGATAAGAGATATTCATTATAGTGAGAATTACTAAGGAAGTTGAGAAACATAGCAATCATTTCCCCGTAATAGAACTGCTCTGCCTGCCCTACAAATGGGAGGAGGACTACAAAGAACTCAACAGGACTGTCACTCCCGCGATCTACCTCTCGATCCGGAATGTAGGGTACAATCGCAGATAAATACGGTCTAGGCACCATGCCTACACAATATCTATCATTTACCCATAGTACTGGTGGATAAACTCTATACGATCCTAAATATGGATATGATTCAGATCTAACTAAGCCAAGTATATAATCATAATAGACTAAGAACAATATAACTAAGAACATAAACGAATAGAGTAAAGTCATAAATAATATAATGAAGTAGAGAAAAGTCATATTCATAATATTGAAGAACAAATGAAGAACAAGGAAGAACTAGAGAGAGAATTACCAATAATCCTCTTAACAGATCCGGAAACCAATCGAAGATTGACTCTTTCTAGTTCTAATCCTATATAGTTATGCTAAACTAGAGATCTAGTTGATGTGGTGGCTCTAAGGCTTGATCAGGGGCTTCTCCTCTTGAGATGGATGATTAATAATGAATTAGGTCAGATAGGCTCTTCTCCTCAGGGTCATGGGGCCTTCCTTATATAGCCTCCTCAAATGAACGTCAACCGTCGGATCAAACCGACCTTAATGGAGGGTGTAGATGTGATCTCAAAGGCGGTGGAGAGGTGGTCCCACAAGGCAGACCCTATTGGGCCTTGCCTTAGGGTGGCCTCCCCAAGGGGTAAGGCGAGCACCCTGCCCCTAGGCCCGCTCGGCATCTCGCTTCTTCCCGCACCTTCTTGACCCTTCTAGAGTATTCTTTTTCCTACGGATGATGATTATCTCTATATAAACATGACAAGTGGGAGTTTCCTCCATATTTCTTGATACCCCCTGCAGAAATAGACATTTACCAAAACTCGTGGAATTCTATCAGTATAAATCCTATTTCTAGGTATTGGTTTCATATAGATCCTTTTCCTTTTTTAGTTGACGGTTGGATTTGGTACTTAAGGACCGTCAACAACGTCCTACGCCCTATTCTTCTCTGAATTCATTTCTTCTTTTTCCACCCTTGCTCCACTATGCCAAACACTAAGTATACCCTTTTAGTGTGCAGGTTTTGGCATGTTTTACTTGTCATTTAGGCATGGTGTAAGTCACTAGGTTCTAAATGCAAATGCAATATAGATAACACCTAGTGGAACATGACAAACCGCAATCACTTTTGTATTTCCCCTCTTAATAGTACGGTTGTCTAACCTAAATGTGATCACACCCACTTGGCGTCTTGACCACTAAAATAAAAGCCCTAGCATATACCTTTGCCTTGAATTGCTTAGGGTCTTTTCACTTTCCTTCCTCTCCAAGTGTGAGCTCTTCACCATTTAGCTTCCTTGCTAGCTCCATCACTTGTTATCATCTCCCTTATGTGTACTAGACCTACTCAATCACTTAGAGCTGGGTTAGTACTTTAGGTTTCATCAATTACCCAAAACACTAGAGATCTCTCAATCTCCCCCTTTTTGGTAATTGATGACAACCCGATATAAATGATATGAAATATGATTTTGATTTCAACTTGAAATGCTTGATGCCACTTGAAACTATGAATAATGAATAAAAGTGGTCAATAATTTCAAAGTTGGTTTGATAGTGTTTACTCTCCCAACATATGTGCACTTCTTATGATTATGAGTCAAAGCTTTGCACATATGCTTAGATAGAGTTTTGGGAAGGGTAAACAACTAGCAAATTATGACATGATGCTAAGGTATAAGAGATGGACCTTTGAAGTGTGATACCAATCGAAGTGCGCCAATAATACATTCCTTAGCAACATGGTTAGCTTGATACCAATTTGAATTTACACAAGATATTCTTAGGTTCTAGCTGACTCCTATACATGCTAGTGATCAAAATATCAATCAAGATTTTACTAGGCATGTACCACACAAGCAAGTCATATTGAATTGAAATACAATGCAAGCAAGCATATGTGTGAATGCACATCCAAATGCAGCAACTTGTTCATAGGCTTCCTCCCCCTACTTGAGTGCTCAATTTTTAATTTTCAATTTTCAAAATCCTATTTCTCTCCCTTTAGATCATTTTCCTCTTCTTCTCCCCTTTTAGATCATTTTATCACAATTTCTCCCCCTTTGTCACACATTACCACAAAGGAAACATTTGTAGTAACATGTATCACTTGAGGATACTTAGGAAGATATATTTATCAAGTCAATTTAGAAAGGAGTGGGGTGAATAATTTTATAGTTCGATCTAGATCACTTGTCCTATATACTTAACACGGTTTAAACCATGGACAAGCTTCTTCACTCATCTTGCAATGGTTATCTTATCCATGTTGGTTAAATACAAGAATAAGCATTCTAGACTAAACATGTGAGGTTGCAAGCTTATCAACATGTCATATGCCACCACTAGATCAAACAACTCATTGAAGCAATAGTGGTACCATATGTACATTTAAATCATTTGATTTTTATGAATGGGCCTATCATGAGTGATGTCTATATGATCTACACAATTCTAGGAAAGGATGAATGCATATGTCAACCAATTGTACCTTTCTTTCTTGGAGTAGAGGCATGTCATAAGTGGGGTGCATCAACTCATGTTGGAGAAGTCCAAGATATTCAACTCATTCCTTAACTTGCAAAACCTCTTCTCATCAAGTGGCTTGGTGAATATGTCGGCTAATTGATCATCGGTGCCCACATTGTCAATGTAAATGACACCCTTTTGTTGATGATCTCTTATGAAATAGTGTCTCACATCTATGTGCTTTGTTCTAGAGTGTTGGATGGTATTGCTTGTAAGCTTCACCACACTTTCATTGTCACATAGCAAGGGAACTTTCTTGAATTTGATTCCATAATCATTCAAGGTGGCCTTCATCCATAATAATTGTGCACAACAACTCCCCGCACTAATGTATTCGGCTTCGGCGGTAGAGAGTGCCACACTATTTTGCTTCTTGGATGACCATGAGACTAGTGATCTTCCCAATAGTTGACATGTTCCACTAGTGCTCTTCCTATCAACCTTGCATCCCGCATAATCAGAGTCCGAATATCCAACTAATTCAAATCTTGACCCCTTGGGAAACCATAATCCAACATCTTGTGTATGCTTTAGATATCTCAATATTCTCTTTGTGGCTTTCAAATGACTCTCTCTAGGAGATGCTTGAAATCTTGCACACATGCATACACTAAACATGACATCCGGTCTTGATGCGGTCACATAGAGTAGACTTCCAATCATTGACCGATAGAGTGTTTGTTCAACCATCATGCCACTTGTGTCACTATCCAAATGTCCATTAGCCCCCATAGGAGTACTAATGCCCTTTGCATATTCCAATCCAAACTTCTTGATCATATCCTTGATGTACTTGCCTTGACTCACAAATGTACCATTCTTCATTTGCTTGATTTGAAGTCCAAGGAAGTAACTAAGTTCACCAATCATGGACATCTAAAATTCATTTGCCATCATATCACCAATTTCTTCACAAAATTCTTGATTTGTAGACCCAAAGATAATATCATCCACATAGATTTGCAAGACAAACAAGTCACTTCCAATTTTCTTGGTGAATAGGATGGTGTCAACCAGACCAATCTTGAATCCCTTAGAGAGGAGAAAACTTCTCAATCTCTCATACCATGCTCTAGGTGCTTGCTTCAATCCATAGAGAGCCTTCTTGAGCTTGAATACATGGTTGGGCTTCTTTGCATATTCAAATCCGGGTGGTTGCTCAACATACACTTCTTCATTGATGTACCCATTGAGAAAAGCACTCTTCACATCCATTTGATAGAGCTTGATGTTGTGAGCACAAGCATAGGCCAATAAGATTCTAATTGCCTCTAATCTTGCCACCTGTGCATAGGTTTCTCCAAAGTCAAGACCCTCTACTTGAGTGTACCCTTGTGCTACTAGTCTTGCTTTGTTTCTCACCACTATTCCATCTTGATCTTGCTTGTTCTTGAATACCCATTTGGTTCCAATGACATTGTGATTTCTTGGTCTATCCACTAGTTCCCAAACTTGATTTCTTGTGAAGTTGTTAAGCTCTTCATGCATAGCATTTATCCAATCCACATCCTTCAAAGCTTCATCAATCTTGGTTGGCTCAAATGATGAGACAAAAGAATAATGCTCACAAAACGAAGCCAATCTTGACCTTGTTTGCACACCACTTTGAATGCCTCCAATAACTTGATCTAGAGGATGGTCTCTTGCAATGTTGGTAGGTTGGAGCACTTGCATGTGGGAATTTTGAGCATTCGGTTGAGATGATGATGGACTAGTCTCTTGTTGATCTTGAACTTGAGTTTCACTAGCACTTGCTTGAATTTGAGTTGGAGATCCACTAGCTTCTTCACTTGTAAGAATGGTTACTTGATCTTCATCTTCATCTTGCACTTGTCTTGGTCTAATGTCACCAATATCCATATCTTTCATTGCATTGACCAACTTGTCACCTCTCACATCATCCAAGTTTTCTTGTTCATCTTTAGATCCTTGTGTTTCATCAAATTCCACATCATGAACTTCCTCAAGAATACCACTAGATGAGTTCCACACTCTATAGGCCTTGCTTGATGTAGAGTAACCAAGTAAAAAGCCCTCATCACATTTCTTTTCAAACTTGCTTAGTATTGTACCTTTCTTCAATATATAGCATTTGCACCCAAATACCCGAAAGTAAGCAATATTTGGCTTTCTTCCATTCAATAGCTCATAGGGAGTCTTCTCAAGCATTCCATGACAATAGAGACGATTGCTAGAGTAGCAAGCCGTATTGATAGCTTCGGCCCAAAAGGAATCACTAACATTGTATTCACTTAGCATTGATCTTTCCATGTCAATCAAATTTCTATTTTTCCTTTCAACTATCCCATTGGATTGAGGAGTGTACTTTGGAGAGAATTGATGGTTGATTCCAATGTCATCACAAAGTTCATCAACTCTTGTGTTATTGAACTCACTCCCATTGTCACTTCTTATTCTCTTGATACACTACTACAAAAATCTTTTCCGAGGCGGTTGTTTTTGCTTTACCGCGGCGGGCAAACAGGGCCGCTTCGGTGGAGAGGACACGGTTAATGAAGCATTTACTGCAGCAGGCAAACTGAAGCGGGCACTGTAACGTGCCCGCCGCGGTTAATGGATTTACTGCAGCGGGCGTTGTAACCTGCCCGCTGTGGTTAATGCATTAACCGTGGCGGGCCTGATAATATGTCCGCCTCGGTAATTTGAAAAAACTAAAAATAATAAAAAACAGGATACAACAGTTTCAGGATTCAAATTCAGATTCAAATTCAATCCACATTTCACAAATATATACACAAGACATCCACATATATATAGACAAGACATCCATGCATTCACTTAATTGTATATACTCATGAAACCGGTGAAATTCTCACAAGACATATAATTAGTATTTGTTCATTCTCACTTCTCTCTCACAAACACACACACATGTATACAAAAGTTCTCACAAACATCATCACTATCTAGATCTGTGTAAAATCCATATCGAAATTGTAATCCTTTAGATTTAGCATGGTAGGTCACTTCCTAAGTTTTTCGTACTTCGGGTCCTGCCCTAACGGACTTTCGGTGTTGAAGAACGGTTCCCCTTCGTATACGCATTTGTCTAAGACAAACTTACAAAAGTCCGCCCTTGTTTGCTTGAAGCAGTGTTGTTTGCTTTGTACATTGGTCCACCAGTCCATTCCTTTCTTGAGTTGCCGCCAGCTATTGTGGTATCCCTTGCACCTCCTTAGGTGCTCGCAAGCGTAGAAGCCACAAAGCAGTGAATTGGTCGGTTGTTTGGCGCACTACACAAGAACAGAACCGTTAGAACACATGTATATATATGTAGAGATATAGAATATGCTCATTTGATGAAAACGACAATTCAGACTTTGAAGTACGTACCGGGAAGTCACGCCTAATTTTGATTTTATCAATCCCATGCATATATACTACACTTGTACTTCTTAAACTTATCTGATCTTCGATCATAGAATCCGGGTGTCTTGACATAGTCCTTATAAGCTCTGTATGAAATACACTAGTGTTAGTAACAATTTGAATATGTACTACAATACTACACAAATTATATATATATATATATATACATATAGTAAGTTTGGGCGCTTACACTTTAATGCAATCTTCAAAGTGCTTATATGCTTTCTTATTGGTACTCCATAACAAATCAAAGATGACCGCCCTGTCGTCCTGAGGATAGATGAGAAATGTAACCCAATGCTGTGTGAGGCCTGCGCTGCACCATTCAAATAGAAAACATATTACGATGACAATGGATGATCGTACACACTAATCTTTACTAACATGCAAGTTTTGGACTTACCCAAAGTGGTAGGCAGCGAGGATACACCGGTTTGAATCCTCTTTGACCTCCCTCATTGCTCCTAGTAGACACGACCAACTTTTTTTCGTCTATCTTTTTCTTCCATTTTTGCTCTCTCTGTCGAACGGTCAAGTCTGTCATGTCTGGATGGTTGTCCGGTAGCGAGTAACCAACGATCACTCGCTCAACAATATGCATCGGAGAGAGATAAATGATCTTTAGCTGAAGTTCCCTGGTTATATAGGACATCCTCCTGCGAGGACAAGTTAGGATGGCATAAGTAGTAGGCATTCCTTGCTTACGACCGTATAGGAAATTTGCGGAACTCAAGAAGTACTTACGCAGAAAACAAGGTGACTTGTGCCATGTCTAGGTCATCTCCCCGCAAGAGTCTATACATGTCGTGGAATTCCACGATGAGAGAGGCATCGGTTGGCAAGAGCAAGTACTTTGCCGAAATCTTAACCGTAAATGCTGACATGCCAAGTTTCACCGCTTCCATATACCATAGATGGAATCTCCGCACCTCCCACTTCTCCTCGTGGATGAGTTGGGCTCTAGTCAGCATGAACTTGCCATTCTCAAAGTGGCCAGGGCATTCATCCGAAGGGGGCCACACATTGATCGGTGTTTTCGGTCTGGATTAATGTGATAGAAACATTAGTGAGTGTAAAGTTCCACCGGATAAATGAATGAAAACAAGTACCATGCATATACCTATCAAATGCAGCCGAGTACGGGAGTTTGGGTACGACATCTGTCGTTTTGTCAGCCTTTTGTGGCGCGTTAGGGCATGTTCCTGGGCTCGTTTGCCTTGCAGCAGACGGTGTCTTTACACCTGATGCTTCATATGTACCTCCCGCTACTTCATTTTTCCCAGTAGGTGGAGTGCTTGGGTTTGGAGGAGAGCTCGTCCTCGGTTGGCCCGCAGATGGTGCCTTGTCCCCCGATGCTTCCTCTGAACCTCTCGGTCCTTCGATTGGGCTCGTAGGCTGGCTGCTTGGGTGTGGAGGATAGCTCGTCACCGGTTCACCTGTAGGCGTTGCCTTGCCCCCCGGTGCATCATCAGGACACGCTGCCGCATCAGTCAGTTCCGGAGACTTCTTTTTTGAGGAGGTGGGCTCGTGGCTCAGGGTGAGTTGTTGGCCTTGTCGCCATCTTCGTCATCGTCATCCCCGCTATCGCCTGGGTCTAGAGGAGAAGATCCGACACCTGAGGGCAGCTATGATTGCGGAGTCGTCGTCGTTGTCGGTGGAACGATCTCAATGTCGCTCCTATTCCAAAGGATTTCTTCACCGGTCGTGGGTCCAAGAAACTTGACTCCATTAGCAGATGGATAATCCAACTCATATTCTTCATAATCAACATGATTCCACGTAGGAACCACGACAACGTAGTTGGGAGGTATCTGCTCTTTGGTGAAGCCTTGGATTTCGTTACATGGAAACACACATACCTCGGCCACGGTTAATTTCTTAACCCTGCCGAACGACACCAAGAGCTGGACGGATGTGGCCTCCTTGATGTCGTCTTCCCAATGCCTTGGGTTGTCCTCGATCATCGGCACGCCAGGCAGGGGCACACCAACCTGTCGAAACATCTGGTTCCTTAGCGCTACCATGTGCGGGTCCGGACTCGTGAAGGCATCCTTTATCCCTTGCCTGATCATCTCAGATACCCCTTCTTGGACGCCTTTGTGAAAGATGACATCCTTATACCTCTGCCTCGACTTGTACTTGGCATTGTCGCCTTTCCACGACTCCACTGCCTTCCAGCTCATCTTTGATGACATGCCACGGACGCGATCTCGGTGCTCGGGGTTTCCCAACACCTCGGTCAGCAAGTCATGGCCCCTGACGACCTCAGAGCACCCGATGTCCATCTTGGACACAGCTGCGGTGATGAGAGCCTTCTCCACCTCCTAGAAATGAGGCTCGTTGTACTTGGTTCTGCCCTCCTTCAGCTTTTTCGGCCTACGGGCATATATGTAGTCCCGTCCCCTTTCTGGGAGCTCGGCTAACGGGCTAGGCGTACCAGCCACAGCTAAGGCCTCTTCTTCCGCCCTCCACTTGGGCTTATGCCCGACAAACCCAATCATGCCCAGGTGGTGGGGATGCTCGTTCCTCTTTGCGAGCGCACTGTACTTCTCGCTCTTTGCCTTTGCTTCATTGGTCGTTTTCTGTCTAACAAAAGTTTCCCAGTGATGCGACTTTCCCTTTATTTAGGTAACTCCTTGTCGGGAAGCTCTTGAAGTTTCGCAGTGCTCTTTCTGCCACGTGCATGACCCACCCCCTACACTTAGCCAGATTTGCATCTTCAGGATAAGTGAACCGCCAAAGGATCTCTCTCCAGACATGTTCCTTATAGTCTTCTGGTACAGAAGGTCGGTCCTCCCAAGTGATCTCCACCTTCTCCTTCACAAGACATGCGCACTAGTTGCTAAACTTGGCGAGGACCGATTGTGGGTCAACGGCTGTCCCTCTGGCCCCACCATCAAAATCACATGGATTTCGTCTGCTTTATGCACCTGGTGCCTCCCGTGTTCCCCTCGCTTCTGCTTTGAGGTGCTAGATTTGTTCGACAAGGTCGCCGTCGAGGGAGGGGGTGGTGGTTCTACGTCCCTTTTTGGTTGTTCCTCCTCGAACTCCAAATTCCGAGGAACCAGGGGTAACTCGTCATCCTAATTCGGCCTCGATCCTTCTTGTTCTGGCTGGTAGGTCGGGTCATCGTCCTCCTTTGTACGTTGTTTCTTTGGCTTCTCGGGGCTCAAAGACATGCTAGAGCAATAGCTAGTTGAAGACGAACTGGGCGTAGGTTCACGCCATTGCCTGGCTGGTTCATCTTCAGCCATTGGAAAGCTACAAAGAATATACCTTTCAGTAGGGTACAATAGTAGTAGTAAAGCAGTAAGGTAGCCTCAAGGAAGACAAGTAACAAGATAAGTAAGAATAAGATATAGTTGGCTCAGATTTTCCCTATAGTCATCACATCACCTCTAAACTAGTTGCCTGATAAGCCATCCTAGGTTAATAGGTTGCTTGACAAGCCATCCTAGTTTAGCAGGTTACAATTATTTGGACATGTTTATCATCATCGCCACTGCCTCAACTTAAAGTTTCACGTTGCATCATAGGCAGTTTAAAAAAAACTAAAACAATAAACTGGTAGTAGTAGTAAAGCAGCAGCAACAATAGTAGTAGTAGTAGTAGTAGTAGTAGTAGTAGTAGTAGTATAGTAGTAGTAGTAGTAGTAAAGCACAAGTAGAGCAACTCATCTAGGTAGTAGTAGTAGTAAGCAGTAAGCAGAGTAGCTGCAAACAAGTAGTAAGGCAACAAGTAGTGAGGCAACAAGCAGTAAGGCAAGGTAGGTAGTAGTTGGCTCATATTTGCCCCATTGTCATCACATCACTTCTAAACTGGTTTGCCTGACAAGACATCCTAGTTTAACAGGTTGCTTGACAGGCCATCCTACTTTAGAAGGTTAGAATTATGGGGACATGTTATCGTCATTGTCATTGTCTCCGCTTAAAGTTTCACATCATTGCAATTGCCATAAAACAAATGACAAGGTTCATAGTCATGGTTGCTTCATTGGCAATTCTTCTTTAAAAAAACATAAACCAAAATCATAGTAAGGAAAAAGGAAAGCAGTAAGCAGTAGTAGTAAGCAAGGAGTAGTAAGTAGCCACACAAATAGGTAGGTAGTATGGTAGTAAGCAGCCACACAAACAATATAGTAAAGACCATATTTGCAAGTAGTAAGCAGTTGTAAACAGTAGTATCTAGGCTCATATTTGCATGGTAGTAAGGAAAGGTAGTAGTAGTAGCATATAGGTAGGAGCATCTAGGTAGTGGTAAGCAGTAAGCAGTAAACAGAGTAGTTGTAAACAAGTAGTAGTAAGGCAACAAGTAAGCAGTAAGTAGTAGTAAGCAGAGCAGCTGTAAACAAGCAGTAAGGGCAGAAGTAGTAGTAAGTAGTAAGGACACAAGTAGTAGTAAGCAGCTATAAACAGTAGTATCTAGGCTCATACTTTCATGGTAGTAAGGCAAGGTAGTAAGCAGTAAACAGAGCAGCTGTAAACAAGTAGTAGTAAGGCAAGACGTAAGCAGTAAGTAGTAGTAAGCAGATAAGTTGTAAACAAGCAGTAAGGACACAAGTAGTAGTAAGCAGTAAGCACAGCAGTAAGCACCATAGGAGGAGGGAGCACCGGAGCAGGAGGGAGCACCGGAGGAGGACCAGAGGAGGGAGAACCAGAGGAGGACAAGGGTGGCCGCGGCGACGGCGAGAACCACTAGAGGAGGGAGCACACCCGAGGATTACCGCGGAGCACCGCCAGGCGGGGCGAGGGCGCGAGCAGGGCAAGGTCGAGGTAGGACCGCCGGGAGAGGGTGAGGGACCACCGGAGGAGGAGGTGCACCAGAGGACAGCAAGGGCGACGGAGCAGTGCCGGTCGAGGGCGAGGGGCGGCACCGGAGGAGCACCGTGGGGGATGAGGAGAGGAGGAGGTTCGCAGGGGCGCGGGCCCGCGTGGAAGAGGCGGCATTGAGGAGGCGCGAGGAATGGCGGCGAGGATGGCGGCGGCGCTGTATTTTGACAGCCCTTTGGGGTCGAATTGAAACCGCGAAGGACTTGGTGAAGAGGAGGCTTTTGAAGTCGCATAAATAAGGCACCATTTACCGCGGTGGGCAACCTAACATGCCCGCTTCGATAAATGATTTACCAAAGTGGGCGCTAAAGAGGCCGCTTTGGTAAATAATTTACCGAAGTGGGCGTGTTAGGTTGTCCGCCGCGGTAAATGAGTTCCAGGTCTGAAGTTCTGTTCAGAACTGAATCCAGTTCAGTTCAAAACTGAATCCAGTTCTAAACTAATCCAGTAGTAGTAAAGTATAGTAAGAGTAGTAAAGTAGTAGTAAGGTAGTAGTAAGGTACTTGTAGTAAAGTAGTAGTAAGGTAATAGTAGTAAAGTAGTAGTAAGGTATCATTGAATCCCTTAAAGTTACAAAACATGTCTTGCATATGGAGTTCATTACAATTACATAATTGTTGGGCAACACAATCATTTTGGTGCAGGGGCTTTGACGGTACGCTTCTCACCATCAGGGCGGTCCCAGGGCATCATCTTCGTCTTGTTGAATTTGTCCTCGACGACCTTGATCTTTTTTGGGTGATCGTAAAATGTTGGAGCTCTGCGTAATTGTTGTATTATTCGGGACTCTAAACTCCATCAACTCCCACTATCCATTGCTTGCTTGACAAAACCACGTGCCTTTTTAGTGTCCTCTAGATAGACATAGTATGCCACTTGCGCGACATCAGTTGCTACTACCCATTGATCATCTTTTTAACCGATACTTTTGAGATCCACGGTGGTTAGCCCAAAATTGTCAACTTCGACCGCTTTAGGCTTGACCCAGTCGATCTTGAATACGGTTATGCTTAGTCTCCACCATTAATCAAGTTCCCAGATTTGTTCAATTAGTCCATAGAATTTCCTCCTCTGGCTTGTGGACTCGTCTATGCCCTCGTATCGTACACCGTTGTTCTGAGCCGCGCTTTTGTTTGTCCTTCTCTTTTGTGTGGAACCTGTACCGTACCCCTGCCATGTGGTGACCTGCTAGACGGACCTGACACAAGCCTCTTCACGGTCTCTGTATCTTCATCAGGGCATCCATCAAGTGGTATGTTTTTCTGTTTGAGCCAATCTACGAAACTTCTTTTGTGATGGTTCTTACCCATTCCTCTATTTGTTGCCCGTCAGAGCAGCGCGGATCTCTTCTAGGTGCTTTTCGACGTATTTCTCCATGCTCACTAGCTGATGGAGGATGTTAAAATGAGCTTCATCCACCATTTCGTATGGTACATCAGTTCGTACTTTCCGGCCCGTGCACCCCATACCCGAGGTTCTGCCTTCGTGCTGATGGACTGGTAGCCCAATTTCCCTCGCATCTCTTATGTATCTTACACATCAGTTCACGGCCTCCTCGGTCGTGTACGCCTCGATCATAGAGCCCTCCGGACGAGCACGATTATGGACTATCTGTTCAGGGTGGACATGAACCGCTCGTACGTCCACATCTAGTGTAGATACATGGGGCCCAGTTTTTTCGATCTGATCGACCATATCATCATCAGGTGCGGCATAAAAATCAAAGAAAGGGGAGTAAAACTCTCGAGCTGCAGAGGGTCTCTGTGATGAACACCTTTAGGGAGGTAGTTCAGCCGCATCGATGACCTTCTGGGTGATACATTGAAGAAGTATGACAATTCATGTCACCATCTTCACGTACTCTGGATGGATGCTCTGATCACAATGGGAAAGGGAACACCGTCAACATAATGTGGCAGTCGTGTGAGTTGTAGCCGGTCATTGTGAGGTCTTTCATGATACCAAGCTCTTGAGGTTGAAAGAAACTAGTCGGCACCTTTTGATCCCCTAATTAACAGCAAATATTCATCCTCTCCTCTTTCGTTAGGTTGTAGGCCCACACCCGGGATGTTAACTTTACCATTTTGAGCGGTTCTGGTGAAATCATGCCGGATGCCTTGGTTGATAAGATCTGTCCTGACTTGAACCATCTTTCTCTTGCCCAGGATGTCTAACAGGACACCGATCACACTTTCAAAGCCCATCTTCTCGATGTGCATGTAGTCGATGGCATGTGGTGTTTACGTTTTCCATATGATAATACTTGAAGAAAATTGACTTCTTTTTGAAAGAACGAGGGGACATCAGGCTTGCTTCCTCACCATCCGGCACTTTCGCTTCCTTGTTGTTTTCTTTTGTTTCCATCTTTATCTAACTTTTCTTTCCAAATCGATCTCATCCATGTTCTTGACCATTTTCATACACCTTTGGCCCCATGCATTCCGCTTCGATTCTTCAAGCTATGGTTCGTGCTCATTGTCAAAGTACTTATTCATGACACTTTTTCGTACCTTTGATTTCGGTCGAGGAACCTCTATGCCTCATTTACACATCTTGTTGGATCCCTTAGGTAGGTACATGTGCCATCGATCAAACTACACACCCGCTTGCCTTTGATCTGCCCTGACAGTGAGAAAAGCCTAGGGTAATCGGTGATGGGACAAAAAAATTGCTCTTAGGTGAACTTCGCTTGGGGGAGCATCCACCATAATAAACCCCAACATCAAATAGTGTCTTCATCTCCTCCATTAACGACTCTAAAAACACGTCTATATCATTGCCTGGCTGTGTCGATCCAAAATGAGCATAGTCAGCATAAGGTATCGGCACTTCTGACATAGATGTGGAGGTAGGTTGTATATGGTGAGGACGACTGGCCAAGTGCTGTGGGAGCTGCTAATTCACCAAATGGATTCATCTGTCGGTACTCAGCGCGAACCTAATTTCCTAGAATCCTTGCCAAATCCGAGTGTTCGTTATCCAAATCCTTCCACTGCTTCCCATCGAGGGGTGTCGTAGCTTCCATCATCCTTGACACGTTCAGCTGATGCATGCCATGACATGAGTTGGCATCCTCTGGGTTCCCAATAGCGCACGCAAGCGATCGATTCATAGCAAGTACCCACACCAATACAAAAGAGTTTTCCCATTGTGACCCTCTCTTCCACATCCTGTAGAGCTAGATCTTTTCACTCGCAGTCTCTTCTTAGCCCCCTTCTTTTCTTCGACCCACCTCGCGCTACCTCGTCTCGTCCGCATCCACACGAAAACGACATTCCTTTTGTATCGACTCGCGCACATGCTACAACTCGTCGGAACTCCATCCTTGCCCCGATATAGGATGCAGTGGTTTTGGGCATGCATCGAACTTTACAAGTTTCATCGCCAATGCCGGATCATCTTCTTCGCCCGATACGTATTGGCAGCCACGTTGTTAGCTGTTGGTACTGGTACCAATGAGACTTAACAACTCGTTGAAGCCAGTGTCAGACCAACCAGACGACCTTCAACATTAACATTAGGTTAAAACAGGGTTTGCACTCCTTAGGAAAAATTTCCACCGCTTTATAAGAGGGGTAACTGTTCCTCTTCATCTCCTTGAAATTCTCCAACCACTTGACGAAACAAAGGTCTCTTCGTCGATTGTCGAGCAAGCCCAAAAAAATTTTCATCCTCGGTTCATTCAAAAAGTTCATCATGACCATCCCCCCTTCTTCGTCAACTTGTTCTGAATTTTTTCCTCCACCTTATGTTGCGCTGGGGGTGAAGATAAATTTTGGCTCCAAAATTTCCCCAACCCCTTTTCCCCCCCCCCCTAACGACGAGTCATCCTGCAAACCCCCCACCCCACAACTCTTTCCCCCTGAAATGTCCAGATAGTGTAACCTTGAAAAACCCCTACAAATAAAAAAGAGTTGCACCGTGCTATTTCGAACCCCTTTTAGATTCCACATTGGGAAAAGGGGAAAAATTTTGTCGCCCTTTTTAAACCCCCTTTTTACATGAGTTTTTTGCCACGGAAAAAAAATTTTTTTAAAACCATCCAAGTAAAACCGCATCCCCAACTTTGTTCACCCGGGTACACCTTTCCCGGCCCTATCCTTTGGGCTTAAAATTCCCGGGAATCCCATTAAAAACGACATAAACAAAAAAAAAATAGGTACAAAAGTAAAAACACAATTTTTTTTTAAATTTTCTTCTTTAAAAATTGAAATCTATATTTTAATCTACTAGAACTAGCAAAGGGAAACCCCAAAAATGAAAAAAAAAAGGAGTGGACCTCCATTACCTTTTTTTTGGGGGCCTTTCTCCCCCAAAAAATTAGATCAAAAAACCTAAAATTTAAGATTTTTTTTAAAGGGGGAAAACCCCCCCCTCCACAAAATTTTTAAGAGAAACTGGGGGGGAAAAAAGGGCACTGCAAAAGAAACAAGAAGTTTTTCAAAAAAAAAAAAAAAAAGCTTTTCCTAAATGCGGGTTCTACCCTAGATCTAACCCCAGAACAAAAAAAGGGGGAACCAAAAAAAAAAAAAGGGGGTTTAGAGACCTCCTTACCTCTTTTTGGGGGGTCCTCTTTTTTCCAAAAACCCGTCTATACTCAGTTAAAAGGGTTGGTTAAAATTTGGGGGAAAACCCCGCCCCGATTAAAAAGGGAAAAACCGGGGGAAAAAAAAGGGGGGGGGCTTATTTTTTCCACCGATTAACCGTGAACTCAGTTCTGCATTGGCAACTAATTTGCCGAGTGCCATCAAAAACTCCAACTATTTTTTAAAAAATTTTTTGGGGGGGGCCCTTTTGGCTGGCACCCGACTAATCAGGGAAAACAAAAAAAACACCAGGCCCAAATTTTCCCCAAAATGAGGCCCCGAACCCGGGGCCCCCCGCCGCCCTCGCCCCCTGCGGACCCCCCCCCCGTCGCCCCGCACCGCACCGGGGAAAGCCGCCCGAGCCCCCCGCCGGGGCCCCCGCCGCCCCCCTGACCCTTTCCCTCGGGGGGAGAGGGGAAAAGGGGGCCCCCCCGTGGGGGAGGGGGGGGTGGGGGGGCCACCCCCGTCACCCCCCCCCCGAGGCTCCCCCCTCCCCCAAACCCCCCCTTGGATCCGGGGGGTGCCTGGCCCCCGCGCCCAGCTCATCAAATTTTTTAGGGGCCCCCGACCTCTTTCCCGCTCGGTTTTCTGTACCTGCCCCGCCCCCCCTGGCCGTACCGCTGCACCTGTCCTAGACCTAGGGGGCATGACGTGCCCACGGGGAGGCAAACCTAAAAACCCCCGGGCTCCCCCTCTCCCCCCAAACTCGGGTCCCCTTTCCCTGCAAAAAACTGCTGCTGAATCTGGGGGCCCTAATGGCCTCTTGGGTTCTTAAAAAACCTTTGCTTGCCCCCCTTCCCCCCCCATGGGTGGCGCGTGGAGGTGGAGGGTCACCACCATACCGGAAATTTAAACCCGGGCTTTTCTTCCATGGGGGTAAAGGGGGAAACAAACGTCCCGGGGAATAGATCCCAACTGTCAAAATTTTTAAACCACCCCCTCCACTGACAATCCCCGAGCAACTCAAGAATCAAGGTTGGCAAAACAAACCCGGATTCCCCTTTCGAGCTTTGCCTCGTTCCTACTCGCGGCTTTGCCCCGAGTTCACTGCATGCCCAACTGACCTACGGGGGGGTAGAGAATATTAACCATAAACAAATCCCGGGGGGGAAAATCAATTGGGGGGAAAAAATTAGGGGGGGAATGGGGGGATCTGACAAAAAAAACCCGGACCCCAATGACACAAAAAAAGGGGAATTTTTTCCCCCCAATCTCAAAGCACAATCCGCAAAACCAAAAAAGGGTATGCAAAAAGGGGGGGTTGGGAAAAGGGGAAAAAAAAAGAGAAATCAAAAACCCCAAAAAGAAAAAGGGAAGCA